>BQNB010029979.1:6188-52923 GCA_026074375.1 Tanacetum coccineum
TTTTAGGACTTTATTTTTAAGAGTTTTATTATTTTTATAGTTTTTGATTAGTTTAAATTTAAGAAAAATCATATCTTTTAATCTAAAAAGCCAAAAAATGTTTTTCTTTTTCCTAAAATTTTCTTTTGTCTTATCTTAGGTTTAGAAATTTAGTTTACATTTTTAGGGGTTAAATTTAGTTTATTTGCTTAATTGTCACATTTTATTTGTTTACCGTATTAGTTTAATTGTTTTTAATTGTCCATTTTAATTGTTGCTTTAGATAATCAAATCATCCATTTGCTCATTCAAATCAGAATCCAAGCTTAAACGAGGTTTCAATTTCACTAGTCATTGGGGAAACGACCCGGGTGATCATATTTGCCCGGTTTAATATACGTATTATATATTATATTATATATATTTTTGAGAGTGAATCTTATCAAGGGTAACTTGGTAATTTTCTTAATTACTCTTAAGGTTATATTATTATAGTATATTTTAAGTGTATAAAACTCGCAATCAGCTTCCAAGATCAAATCATGGTTGTGGCATCGTCATTTAAACCATTTAAACTTTGGCACAATCAATGATCTTGCTCGAAAAGATCTGGTTAGAGGTTTACCAAGATTGAAGTTTGAAAAAGATCATTTTTGCTCAGCCTGTCAACTTGGAAAAAGCAAGAAGTACTCCCACAAACCAAAATCTGAAAACATCAATATGGAAGTTCTTCATATCCTTCACATGGATCTATGTGGTCCAATGAGAGTACAGAGTATTAATGGGAAGAAATACATTTTAGTCATCGTGGATGACTATTCAAGATTCACATGGGTAAAGTTTTTGAGATCAAAGGATGAGACTCCAGAGTTTGTCATCAACTTTCTTAAGCAAATACAAGTTGGTCTCAACAAAACAGTCAGATACATCCGAACAGATAATGGAACGGAATTCGTCAACCAAGTTATGTCTAAATATTATGAAGGTGTTGGCATATTTCATCAAAAGTCTGTTCCGAGAACTCCTCAACAAAACGGCGTTATCAAAAGATGAAATCGTACACTTATGGAAGCAACACGTACAATGCTGATATTCTTAACAGCATTGATGTTTCTGTGGGCAGAAGTTGTCGCTACTGCTTGTTACACCCAGAACCGATCCCTAATTCATACTCGTCACAACAAAACCCCTTATGATCTTGTGCATGATAAGAAGCATGATCTTACATTTCTCCGAGTATTTGGTGTTATGTGCTACCCTATAAATGATAGCGAAGATCTTGGAAAATTGCAAGCCAAAGCTGACATTGGGATTTTCGTTGGGTATGCTCCTAGCAGGAAGGGCTATAGAGTTTACAACAAGAGAACTCGTCGAATAATGGAAACAATTCACGTCACATTCGATGAGCTGCATTAGACAATGGCTCCTGTATGCATTAGTTTAGGATATGAGCCTATTATGATAACCCCTGGATAACTCAATTCAGGGCTTGCCCCAACACATGTCCATGCAACTACTTATGTTCCACCAACCGATAAAGAGCTAGAGATTTTATTTCAACCGATGTTCGATGAATACTTTGAACAATCTCGAGTCAATGAACAAGTATCTTCTGCTACTGTAGTTAACGCTCAAGTTGTTCCACATGGTACATCTTTGTCTACAACATTTGCTCAAGATGCACCGTCTACAAGTGTTTCACCATCATCATGAGATATGCAACCTCCAGCCCGACATCAAGGTGTTGCAGATGGACCCATTGTCGAAGACACCCCAATTACTTAACATGCTCTACATCCCTTATTTAACCCTGTTACTGGAGAACCTAGTTCTGCACAATCATCATCAGAGGATGTTAGCTTAGCTGAACCTAACCAAGTTACTCAACCACCAGATTATCTCAGAAAATGGTCCAAAGATCACCCTCTTGACAATATTGTTGGAAATCTCTCTCGTCCTGTATCTACCAGAAAATAGTTAGCATCTGATGCTTTGTGGTGTTGTTTCCATACTGAACTGTCCAAAGTCGAACCCAAGAATTTCAAAATGGCCGTGTCTGAAGATAACGGGTTTAAAGCTATGCAAAATGAAATTCACGAGTTTGATCATCTTGAAGTATGGGTTTTGGTACCAAAACCAAAGGGTGTAATGATCATTGCTCTCAAATGGATTTACAAAGTAAAGCTTGATGAGTATGGTGATGTTTTGAAAAACAAAGCTTGGTTAGTAGCAAAAGGATATCGTCAAGAGGAGGGTATTGATTTTGAAGAATCATTTGCACCCATTGCACGGATAGAGGCCATCAGGATATTCATTGCCAATGCAGCAACCAAAAATATGATCATCTACCAGTTGGATGTCAAAAATGCTTTTATGAATGGTGATCTTCAAGAAGAAGTATTTGTCAGTCAACCTAAAGGATTTGAGGACCCGGATAATCCTACACACGTTTATCGTCTGAAGAAGGCTCTTTACGGGCTAAAGCAGGCACCAAGGGCGTGGTATGACCAATTGGGTCAAGCCAAATTAGAATACACGTATTTAGCAACCAAGTGCATGCTATAATGTATATTTCTTGAATAAGTACATTAACTCCATGTTCATGTGTTCACTAGAAGACAAAACAGTTCAAGAATTCTTTGATCATGTGTTTACAAGAAAACAAAACATGTCAAGTATACATTATATGTCGTTGAATCATTCAAGGACCTTATGTTTATGTGTTAACAAGAAGACATAACAATGTTACTACTTTATGTTGTAAGTCATTGATTGATTCAAGGACTTTATAATTACGTCTTAACAAGTAAACATAATTATACTAACTAAAGTAATCATGAACGCAAACTCTTTAGTTCAATAGTAATTTCAAGTTAATTTCATACTTCATAATCATGATTATATAATTAACCATAATTATTTTTACTAAATCATATAGTCAATAAGTTAAAGTATCTTTATATTATATCTTGACTTTTAAATGTAATAGGGCAACAAACATCTTGTGTGTTTAAGTCCTAGTAAATTTATTAGTTTTCTTACCTTGCGGTCAAGAGAAACCAATTAATCATATTGTTATATGTTGTTCCTTGCACACACTTAGGATTTCTCCCACTTGTGTACGGGGAAACATTACCTAAAAGTAAACAAACAGTACGACAAGCGCTCGATTGTATAAACAATATGATAGTGTCATAGATATTTTAAGTAGATTTCGAACCATAATGTTTAATAAGGAATTGTGGATTATTATTCTATAGATAACGTTTCGAAAAGCAACATCGGAAAGGCAACATGTTATCTTATAAAATAAAATGTAATTTTCCTTAAACAAAGGTCGTTCATATGCGGAAAGTATGAAATTATTCAGAGCAAGCGAGAAATAAATAAGTGGGTAATTTAACAAAGAAATAAATCTTGTAGCTCCTACTGAAATTGACAACATTAGATGAATGTATTTCCAGTAATAAAATGCAAACTCCCACTGGATTTGTCAACATTGTAAGTGTTACAAATCACCAGGTAAAAAAGCAAATAGCGATTTATATACTTTCCTACTTTCTAGAATGCCTACAAGTATCCAATGTACATAGGTATTCAACAGAGTTTATTTCTAAGTTTCTAGTTATGTAGATGAAGCGGACTACCATCATGGCTTCATTATCTTGAATCATTTTTAGCATGCAATTCCCCCTTAATTCAGTCAGCCAGCATAAAGGTGTTTAGCACTATTAGGAATGGAATCGAGTCCAAGAAAATCTACCTAGAATAACATGCTATCAATTTTTTTACCTCGTGCGGTTTAAAACTCATACATCGTGACAATTGCAAGATTCATTATTGTTGTATCTTATAGACAAAATGTAATCTGTTACGACAAAGTAATTTATCTTTCAAAGATTTCATAACCGAATAAGGGTAATGAAAGATTTAAAGTGAGTTTAAATATAATTGATAATATTATAACCTATCTTTATCTTGTCCAACCAATAAGAAGAATAGTAAGTCCTCCAACTTTTTTAGCCAGACAAAAGACACTGTATTTCTTCTATGAGAAAACAAACTTGTTTACGGAATTATGTTGCAATAACACAATTAATTAGAACATAGAAATTTTAATTTTAATATTTCAATAATTAAATTCTTAATAGAATTAACTACCTAATTAATTTACTAATCAAGACTAAGATCCAAATTAACCTCCCACTTATTAACCAAAGGTCTGACCAGTGAGAAAACAAGTAAGGCAAGAGGTAAGCGACGAGCGTTAATTGCATTTATTGCAACTCTTAGATTTATGAGACCAGTCATAATGTTAGTAATCATATAATAATGTCATGAGCATGTTTAGTTCTCATCTTATGCCTCAAGTCCGAGGTCTGACCAGGTAACCAGATTTAAGTCCACCAAGCAAGAACGCACAAAAATAGTTAGAGGTCTGACCAGTGAACCATAATTACCATGGGTTGGAATGACTCTGTGGTCTGACCAGAGAGGCCAAACCAAATGCACGTGTTCTTGGTTGGTTGACATTGACTTAAAATTTTCATAGGGGTATACACATAAAAGTGTTAAAAGCGTGTACAAAGAGACATGCAAAATAACTTTGTAGCACTAATTTTAAAAACCTTTTATAAATGACATTATAGGGATTAAATTGATTCACAGTAACTCCAATCGAACGCGCAAAGAAGCTGAGAACCAAGTCAACGCGAAGCTTATTAAAAACCTGAATTCTTTAGGAAATTCCTCCTTAAACTTCTCTTATAGTTTGTTTCTAAGTGGATGATCATATTCTCATTAATCCATAATGTCCTAGTTTGTAAATAATCTAAAATCAAGTTTCCATATTTATAGCCTTATTAATTTCGCAAAAATCAAGTTTTTCCTCGGAACAACTAGCACAGGTCACAATGAACATGTGTTAGGCGTGTAATTAATAGACTGGTTATCTTTCTTTATAAGCATTAGTCCGTATTGCATACATATTAGGCGTGTAAACGAGTAATCAAGTAAAAATATGCACATAAGCAGACGAATACGAAAAATGTCATTAAATAAAACATGTAAACTTGTAGAATCCGAGTTCTCTTGCGAGTCTTCCCTAATTGGAGAATCATAAGACCCTCACTAGGTTTTCATCAATGTGCCTAGATCGCCCCATTCATCACAAGAAGTGATTGAGTAGGTCTTATGGCCGGAAAAGGAACAAAAACAAACTAAAATATTTACAAAGAATCTAGTTCCGAACTAAAAAAATTTATTTAACATTCTAATAAATCAAGATCTTTTAGATATATAGTGTGTAAGGGTGTGCAAGAAACTGAAAAACCGAACCTAAACCGAAAAAAACCAAAGAACCAAAACCTAAAAAACCGAAACAGATTAAAAAACCGATAGGTTTCGGACCAGAAATAATTCAAGAAACTACTGAAAAGATCGTGCAAATTCGTCAACACTTGCAAGCTGCATCGACAAAGAAGTTACGCCAATGTGAGGCGAAAGCCTTTAGAACTTCAAGTTGGCAATCGTGTTATGTTGAAAGCATCACCTCGCAAAGATATCTTTCGATTCGGAAAACGAGGAAAGCTTAATCCCCGATACATTGGACCATTCAAAATTCTTGAACGAATTGACCCAGTGGCGTACAAACTAGAGCTTCCTAAAAAGCTTAGTAGTATCCACATTTCTAATCTCAAGAAATGCTTATCCGATGAATCTTTCATCATTCCAATAAAAGAACTTTAACTCGACGACAAACTCAACTTTGTAGAAGGACCAGTGGAAATTATGGATCGTGAAATCAAGCAACTTAAGCGAAGTCGTATTCCTATAATCAAAGTGCGATGAAACTCTAAAAGTGCGACCAGAGTTTACATGGGAACGCGAAGATAAAATTCGTGCTAAATATCCTCATCTGTTTTCAATCATCTCTTCGAAATTCAATTAAATCTCGGGACGAGATTTCTGTAAGGATGGGGGACTATAACAACCCGTAATTTTCATAAATGTAAATATCCATCTATTAAGTTAGATGATGTACAATCTATCAATTATATATGAACTCACCTTTTTCAGGGAAATTTTTCGCTTTATTACATTACTTACTTTGCCAATATCTCGATGTACAACATTTCTTGCATAACTAAAGTTAACGGGCTCAGGCAACCTACATATGGCAATCCTATCTTCATATATGTCAAGCAATCATCATAATATATCAAGTCAATATCATAATATCATTTTTACAAAGTACATTATTCCTATAATGTACCATTCGCAACGTTATATCAAAACGGGCTTTAAACCGTTATCGTATGCCTTTAAACCCTAATTCCATGAAGGATTAACATCTAAAGTGAATGCACAAGCTACTAAAGCATATGTACAAGTAATATAACATCTCATTTGAAATATAAAATCTCTTCAAATCAAAGTACAAGTCCTTAAAAGCTCAATATACAAGTCATTAAGTATGATCTCCAAAATAGCCGTTTTACCTCCGTTTTCATTCTAATCTCTTCACCACCACTTGTGTACAAGCTACTACACTCAATATACAATGTGTAAACCCTAATTATTCTATTCATAAACTTTCATACATCTTTTTACACTCAAAACCCTAATTCAAAACCCTAAACCCTAAAACCGAGCTAGTTTCTAAATCATGACCCGTTTCTTGATTTTTATCCATTGTAAACCCAAACCAACTCTCAAATAAGTTATAATAACATAAATTACAACATTATCAATCACATTCCATCATTATTTCACCATATTAACAACAATGTACAAGAAATAAATCTAGAAAACCCTAATTGTGCCCTAATTGGAACTTTTGACCCGTTTACTCATTTTCTACCCATTTTAACCCAAACCACCTATCAACTTTTGATTATAATCCTTAATATAAGTCTTAGGATCAGTAACCTATCATTCTTAATCAAATGTACACGAATTACAAGCTAGAAAACTCAATCCGAACTCTTATGAGCCCTAATTGGACATGTATACCCCTTTTTAACATTTTGAGCCCTAATGTACCCGAAATCAAAAACCTTTGCAAAGTGACCCATTTTGAAAGTTTTTCTTGCAACCAAGCACCTCAATGACAAGCACCTTACCTCCCTAGCTGCTTACAAGCACCTCTCTTCAAATATCTTCATCTTATATAGTATAAAATTGATCACATGGTTCCTTGTTTCTCATTTCTTAGCCGCGACATGCAAAGGGGTAAACACCTCACCATAGCTACTTTCTAGCTTAAACAACACATCTACTAGACCCTCCTCATCACCCTCTAGACCTCCTACATGTCCTCTTCAGATTTCATAACCTCCCTTGGCCTCCAAGTTCAATTCGCCTATAAATAGGAACCAAAACACTTCATTTTTCTTCATCCCCCACTTCCTCCTCTATAACCCTTACATAGAAGCAATACTTTGCTCTAATAGATCCTAAGAGGTCTTAATAAGGCTCAAGTACAGAAAGGAAGCAAAAGAAACCAAGAAACGAAGCCCCGGAGTCGTTATTCTAGGCGTACGAAGCTAAAAGTCCCGATTCTGACCCATTTCTAAGCTATAAGCTCAAGACCAGGTTCTCTAAGCTTATATTCTGTATTCATACCTTTATAATGTTCATATGATCATGCTAAAATCATAATATAAAGCTTTGAACTCAAAAACCTATGTGTTATACCTTTTTGATCCAAAACCGTACACCCAAAACCCTAACTTATTGTTTTTTACTTAATCTATAAGCTAAGCTTGTAAACTATTGTTATAATCTATCCCAATAAGCTTAAATAACATTAAAATAAGTGCTTTGATAAGTCATGAAAGAATTTGAGCTTAAAACCCGCGCGTTTTCATTTTAAAACCCTAATATGACCCGTTTTACTTCCTAGCTTAACGAATCGTTAATTTAAACTTGCGTTGTGTTAAATCTTCATATTTTAGTTTATTATAACTTATAAATGTCTATTGAAATGTTAAAATAAGCTTGCATGGCAATTTGGACATGTTTTGTAAAAATTATCCATGCAAGGGGTATATATCGTAACTTTCAGAAACTTATAACTAAAAGGACTAAAAGTGTCATTTTATCAAAGTTATAACTACAAGGGTCTATTATGTCACTTTTTAAAGTACAAGGTTTACTTGGTATATCTTTTAAACTTGAGGGACCAAAGTCGTAAAAGTGCAAACTCCAAGGGTATATTCTGCCACTTTTCAAACTCAAGGGTCTAAAATGTAACATTTTGAAAAAGTATAAAAACACATTCAAAACATTACAAGACATAACTTTAATTAACGCTTGACGTGCTTAACATTTCCAGATATTGAATAAAATGCTTAAAACTGCTTATGTTATAACTATTATATCATTCATCATCGATGTGCTTTCAAAAATCATGTCCCGGATTCATATCATACCACAATACTAGGGAGCTTCATATTAAGGAGTTTCATCTTGGTATTACGTTCTGACTGAGTTGTTGGGTTTACGATTTAAAGTGCCCTAGCTCCTCAAACGTTTACTGAATGACTTCTGAATTATGATGGCCCGAACAGTGTTATGATAATCTTTATATCAAAATCAACATCAATATTCAAAAATTACCTATTCAATCAAACTAAGACTTAACATATATTCACAGGTTGCCTGTGACGAAGCCGTTACTATTCATTTCATATACATTGCTATCAATTTCCCTATAACTGTTCAGGTGAGTTCATAGCCTCGCATTTCAATATTTCAAATGTTTTATAAACCCGCGAGGGGGATACATGCTATAAACATGAATGCAATTATTTCTGTATGCTATTTCAATTTACTATTGCCTAAGTAATTGCTTTGCCTTTAAGTCCCCATAATCATGAACCGTTAATTACTCTCCGTAGTAAGCGCGAATGATGTGAATAGATCTATTTGGGCTGGACTCCCCGTTGGTGTACCCAGTTACGTGTAACCAATTGCACATCATTAGAAATCACGCGGGTATTTTGGCAAAGGTACCCGCAGGGGCTATAACGTATCACCATACCCTAAGGCTTCGGATTCATGAGCTAATGGCAATAATAAATATGTTTTCAATACACATATGGGTGTAATATCAAACGTAGCCAAATATCGATTTGCATTCAATATTATATTACTTAAAACTATATGATTTTCACTCGACCTATATGTTGATCTTTTTAGCATGTTTTATCTCATCGATCCAACCTATATGGCACGGAGTAATGCATTGTGTGGCCTTGAGGATCAGAAGATAGGAAAAACCTGTTTTTCATTTAATACTTATTGTATGTTTTGGGAACTCTCTTTGTAAAAACTCTGAGAACTAAGAATGATACTTATTTTTCAAAAAACGACTTTTTTATACAGTTTTCTATTGATTATAAATGTTGTACCTTGAAGTAATACCACAGATTAGCTTCCGCTGCTTATATTAAAATGGGGGTGGTACATCTAGCATTTATTAAACTTTAAAAATGTGTAGTGGTCTTAAGTCGATTTCGACGATTTTTCGTTTTTTCGACTATATAAGAAACTCGAAAATAGACTTAAAACGGAAAGATATGAATTTTTAAAAAGATTCTGTGGTAATATATTAATTATTGGACACCTTCATTAAAACTGTGAGAAAACTGCGGGTTTTAAAATCGGTGTTTTTGAGGGCTTTTGGGTTCGATTCGGCCAAAGTATAAAACTACAAACTTATTCGGAATGATGTTTTACTATAAAATCGCGGGTTTCAAGATCTAAAAGTATATAAAAAGTGAGTGAATTCTACATTAGAAACTAGCTAAACTTTTTATACAAAATTTCCTGCATATATTATAAATTTGTGTGAGATGTTGGAACATTAAAATAGCCTTTACGAGTGTTTTCGAGTCCGTTTAGACTATAAAAACCTTAAAAAATAATGTAGTATTACTTATATAATATTTATATACGTTTTTATAAATTATTTAAACTATATATAAGGTGTCGTTACAAAAATAATAAAATAATTACAATCAGCGTTATCAACAACAATCTATCTAATCGAACAAAGGATAATATTTTTACAGGATATTATACTGTGTATTATTTACAAACGTTAACTTAAACGTTGTTTCGCACTTAATAGAACTAAACAAAAACTATTAGGTGGTGATATTAACTTTAAAGGCTAATGGGCATGATAATGTGTTATAGTTGTCATCTGATTTCCTTTTATATTTAATCAAACAAAAATTGATTTTTATGTATAAACTCGATTTTATGTATTTTTTATGTAGTAAATAACCATTTTGGCCTCCCGGGGTTAATCAAATGAGGAGCAAAATGGTTATAAAATATACACAATAATACAATAATAATCGAGTTTAGTTAGTGTTAGTACATAAAAAAAGAAAAAAAAATTGTACGTCAGATAAAGGAAATTGTGATATCTATGATACATTTATTGCATTAGCCCAACTGTTATTAATTTACATCGTTGTATTTATTTTAAATACATCATACTTATACGACCTATAATTAATTAGGTTGCATTTCAGATCACTCGTGACGCTTCACTTCATTGATTTTCTATAATCAATACATTTCACTTGAGGTGAGTTCATAGCCTCATTTTACACGATTAAAAATATTTTTAAACTTTTTCGGGGTAAGAAAATTGCATTGTTTTAATTTGGTGACAGATACACTTTTTAAACAAAATTTACGAGTTTGCCTAAGTAGCGATAACCCACTATGCCCATGAATCATGAACTGTCAATTACTTGGTGTAAGCGCGAATGTTTAAATATATTATTTTGGGATTGCAACATCCCCTGTTTGGTGTGAGTAGCGCCCATTATTTCGATGTTACAAATTAAGGACGTATACCATGTCCGGATTTGGGGATTTTGCGGGTATTGTACATTCTAACGGGCATGTTCATTGGCATTAATTTGCAATACTTCTATACATGCGTAGCTTCAGTGTCATGAGCTAAGCGCAGGCGTAATTACATTTTGTGATATTGTATGTGTTACATGTCATACACTTTAAAATCTTGTGGTCCAACACTTTATACATTACATAAACCTGTGAATTCACCAACTTTTGTTGCTTTTAAAGCATTGTTTTTCTCAGGTCGGATAGTGCACAATGATATCATGGATACATTTAAAAAGCATCACTTTGGAGGTCTAATGCACTAATGAAGTTTACTACACCCCCCCTTGACATTTTGGGAAATTTTGTTATTATCAAATTTTATTGTTTTCACATCGCATGAACAATTTAAGCTTGGAGCTTTTGTAAACAAATAATGATTTGAAAAAATAAAGTGTATTTTTTTAAAACGACCTCATTTAAGAGGTGTTCTCCTTATATCTTGTGCAATGTATTCATGAAGTAACACTCCCGGATCATTATTCCGTGCGACCCATTTTGGGGGTGTTACAGATTAGTATCAGAGCCAAGGTTATTGAGAACTAGATTGCATGTCTTACCTAGACTATAACTGTTTTCAACAACTATTACATCACATTAAAACTTTTTCAACCAAGCAATAAACCATATGTTTGCTTTAATGCTGATGTGTCGTTGTGTGTGTATAATTTATTTGATTCAAGTTTTATAATTATATATTTTGCCGACTTAAACCAAAAACAAACTTTTAACGGGCAGTGTTTATACCCGATTGATAGTGTTTGTGGGCTAAGCTAGGGGTGTTAGAAAACACTTGAAGCTGAGGTTAAATCTATCCAATTTAATTATATCTTGGTTATCTAAATCTTATGTTAATTTACTCTATTCTAAAACCTATGTTAAAACCTATGTCAGTCCTAAGATCCTATTCTAACATAAAAGGGTGGCGTTTTCAAGCTGAAGAGACTGGCGCGATTTGGTTGGTGATACAATCAATTTCAAGACACTGTTCTAACCACCCGTGAGCTATTTTAGCAAAGGATAAAAGAGCGGTCGAACCTTATATAAGAAAACTGTATTAACTATTATTAATCCGATTAGAAATTGGTTTGTTTATTAAGTGCAATGATTTCTTCTCTCGATGTTGCATACATTTTAAGACTTGGGCGTTACTTCATCCCTAGACCTAGACAAATAATTCTGTCATAATTAATGTTGTCCTTGCAAATAAATCATCCTTATTTGCTGATTATAATCTATCTTAGGGATTAAGGCAATGGTGATCTTGTTAAACCCTAGCTCATAGAGACTTTACCTACTTACCGCTTAATGGCAATTTATACACTAGTAGTCCACTTGTCCAACTATCCAATGGAATCAGAACGTTACTTGTTGAATTATCTAGGTCACCTGCTAGTCAACACGATCAATATTTAAACCAACGGCATATCCAATTACTAGTTAAGCCGAAGCGTTTCTAGTCACAGATTAGGAAAGGACATATTGTGTAACTTTTATTCTAGATGTATAATTACTATATGGAAGAGCTATTCCGGGACTCTAGATCTACTTGGGTCCGTGTCATGATCTAGTTGAATGACTAGGTCGCATACAAAAGCGCTGTTAAATCAAGTATAAAGTGATAAACATAAACAAGCTTACACTACGTAATCAAGAAATCAAGATAAACAAATACCAAACATTCAGATCTTCATAATAATAGCTAATACCCGAAGGTATTAGCCTTCAAACGTCATAATAAATACAAGAGCAATTATTTAGCCAATTGGTAAAACTAATTCGAGTACGAATGATACCAAAAAACTAAACGGATTACTAAAGTATACAGAAATTATCCGTTATGTCTCCTATGGAATTGATAACGTTGCTCGACCCGCTTTGCTCTTTTTCTCCTCTGCAAAAATCGACCTTTTATGGTTTAAGTTCGAGTATATGATTTGCACGCACTTTTAAAACTCGTTTTTTAGCCTTATATTTATAGGGTCTGTCAAAAATAAAATAAGTGTCTTGTCACAATTTTGACTTTCCTGCTGGGTAGAATAAGAATAAATTTTGACTAGATCGAGCGTGTTGAGCTCTAGCTTGTTCCTTAACTTTTAGACTAAGCATTCGCGGATCTTTTTATTAAATATTTTAAATTCGCGAAGATCGAAAAATGATAGAGTTAAGTATGAGTTGGATGCTAAACAAGGATTAGTTGGAAATCTTAAAAGCTCATAAGTGTAGTTTGTGGCTTTTCTCTCTCATAAGCTTCTAACCGGACTAATAATACGTGCTCTCTTCGAAAATTAAACTTAAATCAACAAATTTTAAAGTATGGATGATATCAATAATTTTAGTTCAAATTTATACTTAAATTTTTCAAAAATAAGTCTTCTCTATATATCAAGGTAAAAAATTGGAAAAAATGAAAAAATAGGTAATAATAATAAAAACTGTGCGCTAATAAAAGTTTACTGCATCTTGCCGGCTCACAACCGATGTTGCAGTCTTCTAAATAAGGCACATAGTAATTATCCGAGACTGATAAAAGTTTGTTGCATCTTGCCGGCTCACAACCGATGTTGCAGCCTTCTAAGATGAAAACACTCAAATCACTCAACTAATCTATGTGGTAACATGTAACTAATTCGCTCAATTGCTCGGTTGTGACGAGTATTCTATCATAAGCTTGGCAAGGATACACATCTCCACCACTAAAGCCAAGGAGTAACAAGTTTATAAAGGTAAATATAGGTTTTTGTATGGAAAGGCTTACGGTTGATCATTCTATAATCTTTCACCAGAAGTACCACTCCAACAAGGCAGCTGAAGCACACATACATGGCCGTAACGACGGAATAGACATGTGTGTTCAATCACATCCCCATTCGAATTTAACCAACAATTAGGATGAAGAATGATATAGGGTAGGAACCTTCTAACTTTCACCAAAAGTCATAAACCAACGAGGCAGCTAAGACATGCATACATGGCCGTAACGACGGAATAGACATGCACGCTCGAACAAGTCCTCATTCGCGTAAAACCAGCGGCTAATCATCAGGTGAGAGGGAAGTAAATTGTTGTTAAATAAAAATCAAGAAACAAATAGATTAAGACTAAGATACAAGTTGCTAGACACTTTTTCCTGACCATTACCATGACAAAGACACGACTATTTACAACGTCTTGATCATCGATAAAAAATAACAACCTAAGTTGGTGTTTCCGTAACGGTCAACTTCCCAATCATCCTAAAACTTTACATACTGTACAATGTAAGTGGCGATATCTTCCACTTTGTACAATACTCTACATCGTTGATTTTTTAGACGTATCAACGAATGATCGATCCTTCGTGTAATTCCTTCGGTAATTCCTTTGCGAAACGATTATCTTCAAACTTTCTTCTCTTTCTTTTTTGTTGCATTTTTCTAATTTTTTCGAATTCTTTTTCAACTTTATACCAAACTCGAAGTAGTTTCACCATCTTCACGATCATAATAATTCCGGATAATTCTTTCGATAGTTTCTTCATTCTTCGGACTCACCATTAATTGTGATGTGGTATGTGCTTAATCACACATACCATTTACCTAGGAAAACGTGCCTAAAAGACTAAAAACATACCAGAATTATATTGTATTTGTGTGTTTTACATTTATATTGTGCAGGTAACGAATATCTACAAAAGGATAAAAACGAAGCCAAAACGGACAAAACCAAGCACGGAATGGAAAAGCGTGAAAAAGTCGAAGTCAAAGTCAAAATCAACCAAAAAGTCAATAAGTCAAAGCCGAAGACGAAACCAAAGAAATCTTAATGGACCAACCCGCACCCAAATTAATGGGCCGGGTCAGCCCATTAAGCCTTGATTTATAACACTTATAAGTGTTATAAGCCTTAAAAGCCCACATCCCATTTTTATTAAACCCGGCCCAAAACAAATGAAATAAGCCCAATTCACACCTAACAACCGTTAGCCCTACACCTTTAAAACCTTTCATCATTAGTCCTTAGGGACTAACATAGTTAGTCCCTAATATTTACACATTTGGTCCCTATAACCCAAAACCAATTACATCCCTTGTCCCTAAACCCTTATACTCTCTTTCCTCGTTAACCCCTGTTAACCCAAATCCCCAAAACAATTTTTCTTGTCTATTTTACTATTTACCCATCACTATCCCTACCTCCCCCTGACCTACAACAAAACCCCACATCACAAGAAACCAAAACCATGTTGGCAATCTTAGGGTTTCTGATTGGTTGAATTAGACATGGATGGATCAAGGGGTCAGGATTAATGGCCTTGGTGAGCAAGCCAAATTAATGGATATGATTGAAGTCTTGAAGCCTCTCACAACAAAAACACAACAAGCATACAATCAAGACCTTTGCAGTTTTATTTTTGCTTATAAATAGTTTAGGATATCTTTTGTAAGTGGTGTGTATTTTAGGAGTAGAGTAA
Organism: Tanacetum coccineum; assembly: GCA_026074375.1. NCBI lineage: Eukaryota > Viridiplantae > Streptophyta > Magnoliopsida > Asterales > Asteraceae > Tanacetum > Tanacetum coccineum. The sequence goes on from BQNB010029979.1 coordinate 21,553, forward strand.
TTTTACTTTTAATGTCATTTTAATTTCCTGTACTTTACTTTTAAAAGTATTGTAACCAATTTTTATTATTAATGAAATTACTGTTTAATTAAATTTCAATTCAGTTTTCACTTTATGCAAGCAATTTTCAGTTTAAATCTATTGTCCTTTTAAATTCAGCAATTACTTATGCAATTTACCAAAGTTTCTCATTAAGCTAAAATGTTTTTCCCAAGTTCAATTTAAGCTCAAATAAGATCCTAAAAGCTTATATGAGTTTGTTTGTTAACTTTCAAGTCATATGGTTAAGAATTCTGTTTTGAGCTTTATGGATGATAAGCTAGCTTTGGATGAGCTTATGGGGTTGGATTCACTTTATTAACAATAAGCTGAGTTCCTAGAGCTTTTAGGAGCTTCATTTTAGTCCTTGTTTAAGCTAAAGGACCAGGTTAGCTCAGTTTTACTCATTTTAAGCTTATTACTTATCCAGCTTATTTGCCTGCTTATTTAGTGCTTAACATAGTTTCCTTTGTGCTTATCTGTCTCGTTTTAGCTTAATATGTCTTAAATTTGTAGTTTACATCTTTAAGAATTAGTTTAATTTAAGTCATAGTTAAAACTGCTCATTAGATAGTTAAAACTGCTACTTATCTTTGCTTATCAACTAGTGCTTATTTTCATATGGTTCTTGCTTATTTGTTTTTAGTTATCATAGAACTTCATCTGTTTTTACAAATCAATGCTTAATTTGACCTGTTCTAATGTAAAAATTCATTTCCTAGTCTTAAAGGGGTGTTTGGGTCAAGGGGTAAAGTGGGTCAAAATAAGTGTAAAACTCTTATGGGTCATTAAGCCAACTTTAACACCCTCATTTAAGCTATTTTAGCCAGTTTTGTTAAGTTTTTAAGTTTACAAATCAAGTTTAAGGTTTTATGTATGTATGTCTTGAATCTGTGGTATGCTAGTTTGATTTTTCAGCTTATTAGGTTAGATTTTCATAAGTAGCTTTTAGATGTTGTTTTCATGTTTGGTTATGCCTAAATATGCAGTAGAAGTAAGATAGAATAGTTTGCATTGTTCATTTGAGTTTTAGTTAAAATCTGTCAATTTCAGTTTAAGTCTTAAAAAGCCCACTTTTCAATCTTAAAATTAGAGTAGTTAAAATCAGTTTTAGGTTCTGAATTTGTTTGCACAAGTAGCTTATAGTTCATTGTCCATCTGTTTCAGCTTATTTTGTTCTTTAGAGCTTATTTAAGAGCTTATATATAGGGCTGCATCTTGTTGGTTTCAAGCTTTTAACTCCAAAGTTTTAGTTGAAGTCTGATCTCCTTTTTTTTCTAGTAGCTTTTTCCTAGCTTATTAGTTGATAAATATGCTTAATCTTTGCTTATTTTGAATGTCTGTAGTACTAGCTTATAGTGTGTGCATTTTCAGCTTTTAGCTTTTAGATTAAGTCCCTAGAATTTAGTTTAAAAATAGCTAAAAAAAATCTGTTAGTATAAAGGTCTTAAAAAGTTTTTAAGTTAAAAAAACTGTCAGCTTATTTTTAGCTTTTCCAGCTTTTTGTAATTGCTTATTTAGGGTTAATCTTGCTTATTAGGTGTAGTTTAGACCCCCCATAGCTTATTCAGCTTAGTCCCTAGCTTATTTTAGCTTATTAGCCTTTTTAGCTTAGAATTTTAAGTATAGAAGCTCTTAGGTAATTCTGTCATTTTAAGCTTAGTATTAGCTTATTTGTTAACTTATTTTTTATTCTTATTGCTTATTAGGTTTAGACTTAAGCCTGCTTTAGCTTATTGAGTTATCCTTTGCTTATTTAGTCTTTAAAAAGCCCATTCACTTTTAGCTTAAAAGCATATATCTCAATTTGCAAACTGCCAATTCATTTTAGCTTATTCTGTGCTTATTTTTAAGACTCAAAGTCTCTTCACAAAAAGTTGCTTATTTACAGATTTTTCTAAAAGCTTTGTTAAAAAAGTTTGTTGCATTAAAATATATGTTGGGTGTTGAGGGAATCAGGGTGGAGCAAGGCTCGAAACCCCTGACCTCAACCTCACTCAACCAACATATTTAACACAACACACACCACCACTCGTGCCCTTGGGTCTTTTCCATTTTTATTTGCACACATTAATCTTTTAACCTTTTTTTAGTCAGTTTTAGCTATAAGCCTTTCTTGGCTTATTTCTGGCTTATTGTGATAAGCTGGTTTCTCCGATTTATTTTTCTTAAATCCGGCATTTTTCAAAGGACTTTTCCTATTTTTTTCAGAATTTTCCAAATTAGTTTAGTATTTTTTATTAATTTTTTTAGATTAAATCCGTTTTTAAATCATATTAAATAAAATAAAAGTCAAAAAAATATAATTCTTTTTTTTAAAAAATTTTCTTTTATCATTTAGGACTAGGAAAACTAAATTTGCTTTCGTAGAGTTAAATTTGTAGAATTTGGTTTTTTAAAGAACGAGATTTGGTCCATTAAGTTTTTTTCGTTTTTAGGTGTTTTTATCTGTAATTGTTTTCGTTTTTAGTGTGCCTTTACTTGTTTTTGCATTTTAATTGTAGAAATAGAAAACCAATTCAACTTGTGATTATTCAAGCATAAATTCTCAAACATAAGCTCGATTTTCAAATTCACGCCTCGACGAGAAACGACCCGGGAAGGTTTTTAGGGTTTTGCTTTGGATAAACGTGTAGAAAACTAAAAGGGGTGGGGGGGTTGAATAGTTTTACCGCTTTTTAATTTAACGTTTATGTTTGTTTGTAAAACCTAGATTCAACTTTTTTGTGAATTCAATGCTTGCACAATATGAACAATATAAGTATATGAAGTGATAAAGTAAGACAAGAGTTAGAGTGAGAACAATCAAACCAAACGCGAGGATTTATAATGGTTCGGTAAACGAAGCACTCTTCACCCCTACTCCACTCCTCCGAGCACCCCAAACTCAGAGAGTTTTCTTCACTATGTCACAAGCTCCCTTATGGCGGAGAAGGGGGAAAATCATACACACGTTGCATTCACGGAATTTACGACACAAAGCTAAATGTCGAGTTCTAATCTTAGCTAGAACCAATCTTTCACAACACAACTTCACAACTTGTTCACTCCTTCACAACTTCACAACTTCTTCACAATATCACACCTTCTTCACAACTTCACAACTTCTTTTGACAAGAAAGTCGAGTTCTAAGGCATTTGGTAGTTTTGGTAGTTGAGAGGATCAAGAAAGTCAAGAACATGCCATATGGAAGATTTGCGGTTGGATTAGCTCTTAGACATTTGATTTCTTTTGACAAAGAAGAAGCAAAGATTGTATTGATCCTCGACCAAACAACACAATACAACATTGTGAGCAGACAAGCGGGGAGACGTGGTACCCGATGTCCTCCTAGTCCGAACACATTCTCTTTAATGAGTTCTTCCCCATATGCTTCATGCCATGGCTTAGTTTTTTAGTGAGATTTTGATTTGGAGTAAAGAGCGACCGATTGGGGACTCTTAACTGGTACGGTTTCTTACATTGATACGTTCAATTAAGAAGTCGACGAATGTCGTCGGGAGTAGGAAGGTCGGTGGAATATGGTCCCTCAGTTTCTTGAGAATACTCAAGAGATGCAAGGTCCCACTCGTTGGTGAAAACGGCTTGACCGTTGTAAGGAATTTTAAGGATTTGACCGAATTGAGCAAGAGTGAGAGTGATGAATTCATGTTGAATCATGAAAGAGATGACAAGATAGCCAAATATCTCGGTTCTTGAACTGTGACTTGACTATAAAAGTCTAGAATAAATCTCGGAAAATCGGTTCGTTGATTTTAAAGAGGACAATCGAAGCGAATGTTTGTGAAGAGACGGCTCGATGTTGTTGGATTTGTAATTGGCACTTGGATCAACAAACGACCTTCGTGAAATGTTGGATTTTCAATGGTTTTGTAAAATTTTGGCAATGGTAGGGAGATTAGATTGCTGGGGATTTTGGATAACTTTTGGGAGGTAGGATTTTGAGTATAGTGATTAATGATTATATCAGTGGTTAGTGGCTCTTGGCATTTTGTCACCTAAACAAGTTATCAACAACATAAAATGTTATACAAAAATATAATAAAGAAAATGAAATTAGTTTTTGAAAAATAAAAAATGTGGGACTAGGAATTACTTCGAAGCTAAAATAAAACTCTAAGAAGTGATCCATATGTTTCTTAACTTTTAATTTTTGACTTATCTCGGATGTCGAAAACTATATATTAGTTATACTATTTCAACATCAATGCCATGAACCAACACTCCCTTATTAATATGAAATTTGTTTAACGCTTGTCCAAAAACCCATACTTTTCAAGTATATATATGTTGACAAGTATATTTTATTATTTTTACTTGATTAAAAGTTAAGTGGTGTTGGTTTTTATTCAAAAATCGCGTTTTAAAAGGTTGTGAACCTCAAACGGCATTTATTTTATTTACTACAGCGTAAAATCTATCAACTTATATATGAATTATATAATCTGGATGACTTATACAGCTAAGTTAAGTGTATACACAAGTGACAAAACTATGGTGATGGTAATTTCGACTCTAAAAGTTGATCCTAAGAAAACTAACCAAACACCCCTTTATTTTGATAACACATTTTTCTATTGATTCGAAAAGTTACCTTTAGGTATGTATGTTTTGATTGGACAAAGTTAAAATGTTGTTTATACCATGTTTTTGGCATGCAAATCAACAATGTTTAAACTTGTTTTTAAGTTTAGAAAATTATGAGTATGTTATTTATGAAAATTGTAGAAACAATTTAAAAATGTAAACCTCAATTTGGGTTTTTGATTCAATCGTATCAAGAAATGATTGTGTTCCTTTGACTACGGGGTTTCATTATATTGATGGAAATCCTAAGCTAAAATAAAAGTTTATGAAAATGGTTTGAAAGAACATCCATTTTGATTATTGTAAGCATAAAAATTGGATTGAAATCAAATGAAAAGACAGATGAAAAACTTACAATATATGTTGTTGATCGAATTAGTTAGTATTGACCCCTTGCGAAATTTTGGTTAATTGGATTGATTTGAAGTTTGATTTTTATATGGTTTTAGTGAAGATGGTTCGGGCACAAGTAGGTGGAAAAGGAAGAGAAAAAATATTGAGGTTTGGCGATGGTATTTTCGACTGGGAAAAGGGGTGTTTGTTTTTTCCAGTGGTTGGTCCCCTAATAATTAACGGGGTGCCTCCCAATTTACACGGCCGGTCCCATTTAATTTTAGGGGGCGCCCTCTGAACAAAATTCTTTGACTATTTTGGATCGAGATATCAAGATGTTCATTTGAGAGGTGATTAAAGGATGAGTTTTTTTTGCAAGGAAGAAGAGGAATTAGTCTTCACAATTTAACTAAGGGAAAAGATTTTAATTGATTTTGATTTGAGAGAGACGAGAATGGATAGTGAAAATAATGAAAATAGCAAGACGTAGTTGAGTGACAAATCACAATGTTGATGTTCGATGGACTGTAGATGTTGGTTGGAATGGATTCCGAGCGATCATTGGGCTGAAGGAGAGTTTGTTTATCCCATTGTGTGTCAATGATCTTCACGAGCTAATCATACTTCTATGTTAAGTTTTTTATTAAACCACAGCTTGTTTCTTATCTACGTGATTTTGCTACGTTTGTGGTCATAGTGCTTCCATTTAGTTTTTATGACTCAAAATATTTCGCGAAAGAATAGTTATAATGAACTAATCTTTCAAAGCTAGACAAACCAACAAATGGTTATTTCTAGGGGTGACTATTACCTATTTTAAGAACTAATATATCTAACTTCAACATTGTTATATATAGACATTTCACTTATTAATCTATACTTTACGAATATGAAAAGTGAAACATACCTTTGTCTTTAGATAATCTTTATAAATGTCTTCACAATGTAGACGGATAAAGGCTCATGGGGAACATTATCATCGAAATTCTTAATCCGAAGACAAAGAGGTGTATGTTGATGTTTAACCTCAGACGATAATTGATTTAGCCATTTGGTCCTCATAGTTCATGGTCCGAAGTTATTTGTTTGCCGAAATTGTTTTGCATTTTAGTTTGAACACATGCCGGTGAACATTTTCCACACTGAGAAAAACTTGGTTGATGTGGAGATTCCACATTTGTGTTAGAGTAATTGGGTTCTACCTTGTGTCTCTCTAGGTTGAGGTGTTTTGGAACGAGGATGAGAATTTCCTTTCTTCTCGGAGGGAGGTGTTTTTAGACCTCATTGTATGGTTTAGTATATCCGACTCCGGGTTTTAAAGAATGGTTTGTTAAAAAACGTTTATCTCTATCATCACATGCAATGGGAAATTTTGGTATTTATTTTATGTATAATTTTGGATTTGATTCATATCAATTTTTCTTTTGCTAGTACTTCTTGACTTTTAACAAACTTTTCATGTTTGGGTTTAGCTAGGGTGATCCTTGGTAAAATTAATAACCCTTAATCGGATTTATCTCTGGGTACGTCTTTGATAACTTCATTATTTCTAAGTGAGTGACTACTATTATTAAATTGTTTTATCCTAGATATTTCATTTCTAAGGTTCTCATTTTCAAGCTTAAGTTCATGACATAATTGTGCATTCCTCAATTACTTCCCTCTACCTTTTTCCAACCAGATAATTTATCTTTTAGATCCTAGTATGTGATTTTTTAATTCTATTTTAGCTTTATTTATTGAGTTTTATTTTTAAGCGATGGAATTTTAGTCCTAATTTGCATAGTCTACTATATTCATTATCTAAGTCATTTTCGTCTAGTAATGATTGGTCATCACTAAAGTATTCGTTTTCAGAAAGTACCTCATTTGAATCTTTAGCCATAAGACATTTTTCGTCCTTTGTTTTCTCCTCTTCGTCATCGTTGCTATCACTCCAAGATCCTCCAACGAATGCCTTTTGGTTTTGATTTTTAATTGTTTCGGACATTCTCCGATGAAATGATTTGTATCTCCGTACTTAAAGCATTTTCTTTCGCTTTTCATATTTTGTCATATGTATTTCTTTGAGTGATTTTCTATCTTCATTTTGGTTCTGTCTTACGAATCTTCCTTGTCTTTTGAAGAATTTCTTGAAGTTTCTTACGGCCATGGCGTATTCTCATCGTCACTATGGTGTTGAACTATCTTCATCAATAGATTCCTTTCTAGCTTTTAAGGCAATGTTCTACTTTGTTCTCTTTTTCTTTTGCCGGTTTTTCAGAGTCTTTCTTGATACTTATTCATAGATTTAAATTTCCAATAAGTTCGTCAAGTGAAAGAGTTGTTAGATCTTTATTCTTCAATTGCCGTGACTTTTGCTCGCCATTTAGGATGCAATGCCTATGAAATTTCCATAACACAATACTTTGCTCGGAAAAAACTTCATCAAGGGCTTTTAGACTAGTAATAATAGTGTTTAAATTTCGCAAAGGCTTTTTATTGATTCATCTTCCGGAATCAAGGAATTTGTTAATATTGTTGAACAAGAAGATCTATGTTTGTTTGCTCTTGACTTGATTATTACCGTGATGAGTGGCTAACAAGTATACCCAAATTTACATTGTGCGGTTTGGACAATAAGAATTCTTTCAATATTCTTTTACGAGGGTTTTAAAGCATTATATCATTACATTTTGGTTCATTATTTTTTAGCAAGTTTTTAGGTAAGATATCAGTTTGTTTATGAAAGATACATTGTCATCCTTTTTAGTTTCAGGATTAAATTGAATAGGAGGGAAAATCACCATCGGGTAATAACATGCCAAAATCTAGATTCTTTTGATTTCACATAAGTTTAGAATATATTTTTCCAATAAATCTAATCCATCACTTTCAAATAGTGGTGGTCTTTGAAATAGATTGCTTATAAATATTTTTCCGATTACATAGACGATTAAGCTTTAAAAATACAATTTATTTTTAAATATCTTTGATTTCGCTGTGGGTCTGATAACAAATTGTGGAAAACTAGAAGGGGAAGTTGAATAGTTTACCGCTTTTTAATTTTAACGCTTTATGTTCTGTTGTGTAAAACTTAGATTTCGACTTTTTGTGAATTCAATGCTTGGCTTATATGAACAATATAAGTTTATGAAGTGATAAAGTTTAGACAAGAGATAAGAGTACTAAGAACAATCAAACCACAACGCGAGGATTTATAGTGGTTCGGTAACGAAGCACCTCTTCACCCTACTCCACTCCCCGAGCACCAAACTCGAGAGTTTTCTTCACTATGTCAACAAGCTCCCTTATGGCGGAGAAGGGGGAGAAAACGTTACCCAAGTTGCTTCGCGGATTTACACACAAAGCTAAATGTCTGAGTTCTAATATTAGCTAGAATCCAATATTTCAAACACAAACTTCACGACTTGTTTCATCCTTTCAAAACTTCACAACTTCATCACAATTCACACTTCTCACAACGTCAGAATTCTTTCACAACTTCACAATTCTTCAAACTTCACATCTTCTTTACAACTTTAAGACTTCAATCTTCATTACTCTACTTATTACAAACTATCTACACTAGTTAAAATCACCATGATCTAACTATACTTACAAAGATCGTCAAGATCTAGCTACTACACACAACTTACAAGATATATAATTGATTTACAAATATGTGATATGAATGCAACAAGATTGCTATGCACACTAAGGTGTAATACTTCTTCACTTGATGATAGAAGTATTATTCTCTTGCACTTGAGGAATTGTGATTGGATCACTTGGGAACAAGTTTATGGATTAAGATGATCAAAGGATTTAGAGAGATGTGTGGGCTGTTTTAGAACAGAAAGAATGAGTGCAAAAGGTAAGAAAAATGTTGGGGAATAGTCCAGTATTTATAGGACAAGCTGGAGGAGGGGGTGGGGTTCTTGGACGGTCCCTTTTAGATAGGGGTGCACGACCACCCTTTTATTTTAAGGGGGACGGCCCATGTATTTAAGGGGGCCGCCCATTTTCAGGCGCTCCCCTTTTTGTCCTATTCAGGGGAGGTGTTTACTGGACTTTTTCTAGCCGTTTTAGGTTCGAAAATTTGAAATTCAAAATGTTTATTTTGAATAAAACCTTTTTTTAATATGTAGGAAAAATATTTTGTGTTGTTTTATAAAAAATGTTTACAATTCTTTTATAAAAGTTTGAGGTTGATAAAAATTTCCTTTGATTAATAAAATGCATTAAAGCATTTAATTTATTCATACCTTTAAGTGATTGTAATGTTTGAAATGAGGTTAAAGAGAAGTGAGTTTTTATAGATGGGGGGGGGAGAATTACTCCTCATTTACTTGTTTATTTAATTGTACGTTTGAACGTTTTTTATATTTTGTGATTATCAAAACATAAAGATGTGAAAGATATTAATAATGTTTTTAGGCATTATATTTCTATCAACAAAAAGTAAAAATCTTCTTAAAAGCCTCACAGAATACTTACACTCTCTACTATTATTGATATTGATCTTTTATATATTTATATTTATTATATTTTATATATATTAAGTGACGTCATGATGTTTAATAAAATTACGTGAGTTTTGACTATAATATATATTCCCCATTGCAATGTGGCAAATTTCCAACCCGCACTAAAGATAGAAAATGACACAAGACTCGGGAAATACAAACCTTACACTTTAAGCAACTAGCAACTGTAAATTAAACTTAATCTAACAAGGTAGGTTAAGGTGTAAGGGTGTAACGAAATAAATAGTTGGTGTAGTTCCTAAAGGATTGGCTCTATGGGTTGTTCTAGTGGATCTTCACTCTAAAGATGAGAGTGGAAAAGTGTTTAAACTGGAGGTTAACTAACCGATGTAGTTAGTTAATATGCAACATGGAAAGGCGATTTGGGTGTAATCCTAAAATTTACCAATTTAAATAAGTTACTCCAATTAAATCCATAATACTTATTATTGTGGTCTTGAGTGATATACCAAGGCAAGTTCTAAAGTCTACAACATCACCGACACACTCATATTTTGTGGAATTTGGGTAAACATTTGGAAACGGATAGGCTAAATTCTCACAATATCTAACAAGGGTTATTGTGTGCGGGTTATGTATAAAGTAATTTCACAAAAGTATGTTTGAATTTTTTTTAAATTTGAGCATAATTTAAGCATTTTAGTATGAAAATTAGGACAAGTAAACATTTTAATTCCATCCCCCACTTGAATTATACAACGTCCTCGTTGTATAGATAAAACATTAAATACGAGAATTTAAAAAGAATTAGAATGAGAAACTCCCCTGATATTTGCTCAGTAGATTCTCCATGTCGAGTTTATTGAGCAAGAATATGTGTTGTAAATGCGTCTAAATTTCATCATGACTACAATCACACATAAGATTCCAGATGATTGATACTTCACCAACTTCATCATTTTCGTTCAGAAGGTTCTGTATTAAGCATAAGAAAACAAGTGCAAATCTATCTCCGTGTATTCGCTGCTTAGACTCTAAATAATTAAATAAAATTGTATTTTTTTTTTTATCCTTAAAAAATAAAAAACTGTTAAACAGGAAAAGGTCGATTAACGGCCGTTAATTTTTTTTCCATACCCCAAAAGGATTTACCGCCGTAAATTGGATAACATGATGTTGTATTACACTGTATTCGTTTAAAAACAAAATATACGCCGTATAGACTATTTTGTTGGAAGAAAAGAAAAAAAGAACTGGATTTAAAACGTCCAGAAAGGCTAAAATACGCCGTATCCATGAGGTTTGGATTAACGCCGTATAGCAGCTCTAAAGACAGGACCTCGATAATAAACCAAATAAAAAAAAAAAAAAAATAAAATAAATTAAAAAATACATTGTGTGAGTTGTCTCCCGCAAGCACTTTTGTTTACAGAAAAGTCTTTAAATTAGACTTGCCCAATTTATTCCATCTTTATAAAACAATTGGGTCGAATGGGATTGCCAATCGGCACATTACAAATTCTTGATTAGGAAAAATGAATGACATCCCTTAGTTAAGTGATTTCCAAGTCATGATATTAAATATTTAGTTTCTTGATAAATAGGGTTTTTTTTTTAGGTTTTGAAAAATTTATTTGATGTATCATGGGACTTGTTCAAAGCTTATTTACCCATGTGCATAGGTATTTATTAATCAGGTAACGGTTTGACGATTAATCCCAAAGTGTTTAATATCGATTTTATCTTCATCATTGTCCTTATCCGATTTTGAATCATTAGGATAATACGTTAAATCGAAATAGATCATTAAAGTTTTAAACAATTTTGGTCCTCTTCATCACATTCAGACATGATGTTTCATCATTTTAAATTAAATTTCATCGATATGTGAGGCTTAAGATCGGTTAGTATAAATTGATTTAGACGTTGTGCATCATTATTAAAACAATGCCTGAAATTTCATTTCAAAATATTAAAGAAGTCTAAACATCAATTATTAACTAGTCGTAGGCTTGGGTGGTGGGAAATAAGGTATACCGGCTTTTTCATTATCGTTCTCCGAATTCAATTTAAAATTGTTGACATAAATCATTTTATAAGAAAATGAGTTTTTGTCACAAATGATTGTGTAATCCTCATCGTCGGATTTGTCAAATGATATTCTAAAGTCGATCTCATCGTTGACATGAGTACTAACTTGAGATTTGCACGGAAGTGCATCCTGAGGTGTAAAGGCATCGTCAATGACTATAGCTGGGAATTCAGCTTCCACAAATTTAAGGTTGTAAAGATCGTCATCAACCCTAATCTTTCCATATGTAGCAGTTTTCCAGTTAAACACCTGACCACGCCTACGAGCTTTTTCTTCTTCAAGCTCGATATATTCATCCATAGTCATGTTGGGATCATCTATCCTGAAATAAAATTACTAGAAAGGCAGTTAAATAACCAATATGTCATATTAGGAGGACTGAATACGTCGTATCACACAAACACAATAAACAAACAAGAATACAGATTACTCTAAACTACATTATTCCTAAGGGTTAGATCTAATCTAATGTTAAATACCAAAATATCAAATAAAAATCAAGATTAATTTTCACTCCTTGGCAACGGCTCCAAAAACTTGATGTGTCGTTGTGTGGTGTATATTTTATTGATTCAAGTTTTAAATTTATATTTTGCCGACTAAACCAAAAACAACACTTTAATGGGCAGTGTACCCGATCGGTAGTAGTTTCGTGGTAAGTAGGGTGTCGAACACTTGAAGCGAGGTTAAATCTATCAATTTAATTAATATCTTGGTTATCTAATCTATGTTAATTCTATTCTATTCTAAACCTATGTCAGTCTTAATCCTAATTCTAACGGGAAAAAGGGGATTTTCAGCCTGAGAGACTGGCACGGTTTGGTTGGTGACTACAATCAATTCAATGCACTTTAACCCACGCAAGCTAATTAATAAAAGATAAAAGAGGGGTCGAGGGTTTTCAGCGTGAGAGACTGGCACGGTTTGGATGGTGACTACAATCAAATTCAAGGCACTGTAACCCAGCATGATTAAATGAGCGATCGAGCCAAATTATTAAGAAAACTGTTTTATTAATACATTATTAATCCGATTAGAAAGTTGGTTTGTTTATTTAGTGCAATGATTTTATTTTCTCGACGGCGGGATTATCTTCTTAAGACTTAGGCGTTACATCATGCCTAAGAACCTTGTCACTATTAAATTTGTAACAATTAAGCATACGCATAAAGCATCCTTATTTGCTTATTATTTCTATTTAGGATTTTTTATTAATGCAATGGTGATCTTGTTAATCCTTAGACTCATAGTGACTTTAACATCTTTCCGCTTTAATGGTGTATTTAGAAACTATAGTCACTTGTCAACTATCCAATGGAATCAGAAACGTTATTTGGTCGAATTATCTAGTTTAACCCTTCTAGTTCAATTCGATCAATAAACCTTATATTGGCTAATATCCAATTAACTAGTTAAGGCACGAAGTGATCCATAGACACAGATTGTTGAAGGATATTATTTTATGATTCCTATGATGATAGAGGTTATATATTAATACATTGAGAGCTATCCTGTCTCTAGTTTTACGTGGTCCGTATCACTAGATCAGTTGAATGATGAGGTCGCATATTAAACGGCGTAAACATGTATAAATTGATAAACATTAAACAAGCATTCATCAGATAAAGCAAGATATTGAGATAAACAAATACCAAACATTCAGATATCTTTATAATTAACATGGCTTAATAACCGAAGGTTTTTAGTAGCCTTCAAATGTCATAATAAATACAAAAGCAATTATTTAGCCAAGGTAAATAACCAAGTTATCGAATGATACCATTAAATGATCGATTTATGTAGCATTTGGAATTACAAGTTGTTCCTACGGATTTGATAATAACGTTGCTTCGACTCTTTGCTCTTTTTTCTCTGGAAATCAACTTTTATGGTTTAGGTATCCAGAATATGATTTAGGCAGACTTATATAGTTTTTGAGTTTTCTATTTTTATTAGGTCTTGAAGTTCTGCTCGATCGGCTGTATTCATGGCATTGGATTCGGGTATTGAGGATTTCGTGGAGTAGGGAGCCACTTGATATCTTTAGAATATTATATTCAATTCTTTATGTCTGAATACGGCGTATTGGTCTTCTGGATAACGGCCGTATTAAGCTTTATTCCCTTTGCTTGTCTTTGGTGAAAAGGCAAGGACGGATAACGCCAGTATCTTCTTGGATAGATACGGCGTATGGTCTTCAGAAATTGTAATCTTCAAAATATTTTTTTCCTTCATTTAAGCTCCAGAATGTGAGCCTTTGCTATTTATTCATCCCAAGTTACTATAATTACTGCAATTCTCAAATATAAACGATTAAGTAATAATTCTTTGCAATAACTATACAAAATGGGTTAATAACATGGGATAAATGATGCTATAAAATAGACGTTATTTGATGTCATCAACCCTATTAACACTCCCATGGTAGACCAGACCAAAATAGATGAAGATCTATAGGGGACACCCATTGATGCTACTCGGTATCGTGGCATGATCAGATCCCTCATTTATCTTACATCTAGTCGACCTAATCTTGTATTTGCAGTTTGCAAGTGTGCTCGGTATTAGGCAAAGTCTACCGAAAAGCACTTATATGCGGTTAAACGGATCTTTTGATACTTGAGAGGAACCTCGAATATGAGCCTTTGGTATTCGAAAGATAACAATATTCCACTAACCGCTTATGTAGATGCTGATATGCCGGGTGTCAAGATACTAGACGAAGTACTTCTGGCAGTGCTTGATGCGTATTTTATTTTAAAATATATTTTTACCAAGTTTTAAATTTATAAAACTCGATCTACCTAACAACACACTAACGGGCAGAGAACCCGATCGTGGGTAGTATAGAATGGTAAATCCGAGGTCGTCCCAAGAGCTAAGTTGTAATTAGTTTTAATTTGAAATGTCACGTTTAGAAAATGGTTTTTGAATTGATTTAAAATAAATAACAATAAAATAAATTACTAAAAATTAAAAGAGTTGGAGATATCAAGAGAGAAAACGTGCTAACCTAGTTACTTCATTACTACTGTTATGAAAACGTTTTCCTGTGCAATGTTAAACTATGGTTTCATTAGTGGTTTCTAAGGTCGATAGACTTGAATAGGCATATATAGTCTATCATATACTTCCCGCGATTCTGACTCAGTCTAAATCGTATAGGAGGTAGGATATCCAGGTTGCAGTGATTAATCCCAACTATTCCCAAAAATGATCTAATAACCTATACAGATTATTAACCCTCTCTGAAAGAGTTCCTGTACTTTTTAAGTATATTGAGTGATAAATGCGGTGACCGGTTAGTTCCTACACTAAGGGTCGGAGTCATAGATCCTCCCTAGTACCCGATGGATACCATATTAACTAGATAATCTAATAATGGGGCAAGCAAGGTCCAAACCACTCGTACAACCAAAACCCAGGGTTACACAATAGTCAAAGAATATCTAACGATACTATAATCTAACAGGAAACAAACATCATAACAACAACGAAAACACAACAAGAAATAGAAGAAATCATAGATTGAAAACTCATAATTCTTACAGTATTCGTATTTGGACGATTAAATATAAAAAGTAAATAAAATGTGATCTCCCTTGGACTCCAAGTGGAATTCTTTGAAGGTTGGAAGCCTTTGTCGCCTCTCCAATTGGCTGTAGAGGAAGTGATGTTGGAATAGCTTGAATGAGGCCTCTATTTATAAGTATCGAACCTGTTACGGCGTAACTTATAAATGTGTTACGCCGTAACCTTCTTACACGGCATTCCATAAATAAGCAATTGTTACGGCGTAACCAGATATGGTGTTACGCCGTAACCTTCAAATAATATCCATAAGTATGTGATCTTCATTCCATATTTGTGGATCTTCTTGGTTACGGCGTAACTGGATATAAATCCCTTCAAATAATTTCCATAATGTGCGTGATATTTTTACTTATTTGTGATCTTCATGGTTTAACGACTAACCAGATTTGGTGTTACGCCGTTAACTATATCAGGGGAAGATTTCCTTCCCTAATACAAATGTTTACGGCCGTTAAAACTCAGATACGGTTTTACGTCGTAATCTTGTCCTGATCTTTGTACTGCTTAATATATGTTTTTGTGTAAACCAATTTTGGTGTTACGCCGTACAATCTTTAAAATATTTCACTTGAGCCCTTTTCCTTGTTTCTTGTCACTTCTTGCATTTCACCCTGTAACCTACAATATGATAGAAAATATCTCATTTTCGAGTTTTAGTGAAACATTGCAGGTAATATAGGGGCGCTTTTTTCTATTAAAAGTATTTAATATTTGTTGTTATCAAATATCCCCCTACTTGACTTTGCTTGCCCCTCAAGTAGAACACTTGATTTAGAAAATTTTTTATTAAGATTTCTCAATATAACTTCAAGAATAATCTATAAAATTCTTATGCTAGAAAACATCAAAGCCATACCACATCACAAAAAGGGGATTAAAAGGGTGATCGCTCAATTGCACAATCATAACATGTATTCTATCATAAGCTTGGAAAGTACACAAATCTGCACCAGTTAGAATTAGGGTTTAAATAACTCTCAAAGGCAATAAGGGTAATATGGTTTTAAAGGGTGATAAAGGGTTAGGATTGACATGGGATACACATTTAATGGTTGTTCATATAATAATACAAAACAAATAGTCTAAAGAAATCTAAGGTTGTCATAACTAGCTATTGTCCATCCATGGGTCCAAGAGTTTAAGTCTGAAAATTTGATCTTTAATAATGGGCTACTAGCTCCAATCTTCATGAGTATTGGGATGAATTGGTGTAATAATGGGCTACTAGCTCCATTCTTCATAATTATTGAGATGTCTTGGTGCAATAATGGGCTACAAGATCCATTTTTTATATATTTTTTTTATTTTGCACCATCTTAACATTTTTTTGCACATGGGTGATTTTTTGTTTCACCCTTTTTTCTTCACTCTCTTCATGATAAATATGCAAATGTTACAGGAGTTTATATCTTTAATTATTGCCCCTGCAACATCCGATATTATACGCACATCCCCCCACTTGAGATAAACAATGTCAAAAGTGGAGATACAGGGGGGTCTTTATAGATCATAACTGATTGGTCTTCCATGAATGCATATAATTTTCGTTCCCATTCCCCCTGAACTATGGACTTAAGTAGCAAAAAATTTCAATACAAAGATAACTATAGACTACAAGGTAGGTTAAGGCAAAATGGTGTAACGATACATATAACATTGGGTAAAAACATAGAATGGTTTAACAAAGGTGATCTAGGGGTATCTTGCACTAATAATGAGTGCAACAAAAAGGTTTATCACGGGAGGTCGACAAGTCAGTGTAACAAGTCGATAAACACACACATATAGGCTATTTGGGTGATTTCCTAAGTGTTGCCTTCTTGAACTATTTATTCCTGCTAATCAATTAGGTCTCGAAATGATGTACATGCCAAGTTATAAAGTCTACAATACTACCGGCACACTCAATATTTTGGTGGATTTTTGAGTAATATAATGGAAACGGAATATTAGGCTTAAATCTCACCAAGTAATAATAAAAGGTAATGTGCATTCGACAAAGATTAATTCTAGTTATTTAAGAAAAAGCTCGTTTTGTTCGTAATCCACAAGGCTTTATGTCGGTATATTTTTAATTTGAAAAATCATAATGTGTGTTATGTATTTAATATATAAAGTTTTGTTATATAAAAACAGTCGTAAATAGTATAAACTTGAGGGGTTCTTGTGTAAATTATTATTTTTAACTAAAATCATTAACAAACATTGAAGGTGGGGTTGATTATTGGGCCAAAGTTAGCCCATCAAAATTCTAATTTCTATTTTGTCGTATTCGACATGCTCTTTAGTAGTATGTATAATGGTCACTAAATAAATGTCATTTGATAACACATAAAAAAGTGTCACCAAAATTAAAAAATGTCACTTAAAATAGAAAAGCGTCGAAAAGTATTAAAAAAGTGTCATTAAAAAATTTATTTACTTTTCTCACACTTAAAAGATGTATCTAGTGAAATAAAAAAGTCTGAGCATATATTCTTTTCCTTTTGTGACACATTTTTGTTTATAAAAAGTGTCTAATCTCAAAATTTTAAGCTTTTATCCACACCTTTTAAAAAGTGTCATAAAAATGTTAGATTTATTGACATCTTTTTGTGTTTTTCGAAACCTTTGTCACTAAATGTCTATTTTCTTGTAGTGTGTATATTACTACCAACAAGTTGTAAATAAGAAAAATACGATCAAGAATATTTTTTTATAATAATTAAAGTTGTCATGTATTTTAGAGTTGTAAAATTTATATTAAATAGTGATTTTGATATATATGACATAAATATATAAAGTTTAGGAAGGTTATATATGCAATTATAAGTTTAATTTGGATATAGATGTAATTTTGGCTTTTATGAGTAAATATATGCAACTAAAAAAAAGGCTAATTTCAAAAAAGATGTCCTCCTTACAAGAGTGTACTAAAACCAGTGTTGTCAAAAAGACCTATAAGGCCGATTAATCACCGCCTAGGCGCTACTAGGGAACCAACCTTTCTTATTTGTGTAAATCGGTCGAACAAATCGGTCAACTATGGTCAACGACGATCAATGGTGGTCAAATTGCCAAAAATCTGCAAATCTTGCCAGAAAAACTCAAAACTCACAGTAAACTTGTTTTAATCACTTATGTAGATGTTTATATCTATTACAAGTTTTTGTTTTTTTAAAACTCGCCGGAAATACCCAAAACTCGCCGGAAATACCAAAAACTCGCTGGAAGTGCCCAAAACTTACCGGAATTGTTACTCCAATTAATCACCGATTAATCTCGCCTAGACCGATTACACGCTGCAACAGAATCGACCGCCCGAATACCGATTCACTTTTTTGCAACCTTGACTAAAACAATGATATTCTTGGTCATCGCCTCAATGAGAATATTAAAAGAAATTTAAAGAAATATTTGACCATCAAAAGGAAGAAGTTCTTGTAAGTGCGAGTTATAATTGATGCATCTCATGTTGTAAACCATGAAAAGTGTACGTGAGCACAATTTCGCAATTTGAGTATTACATGTGAATGATAATAAAAATATGTGATGAGGTGTTAATTCCTTAAATATGTTCATATATCGAGAATGGTGCTTTGATAAAAGTTCACTCCATTAACAAAGCAATGAGTATTTGAACAAACATCATAAACCCGTTTAATAAATTTACTCCATTAACTCAAGTGAATGTGATGAAATGATCAACGTATACAATTCCATTCCCTCAAGTGAATGTGATGAATAGATCAATGTATAGATATTCATTCCCTCAGGTGAATGTGATGAATAGATCAACATAGAGATCTCCATTTCCTCGAGTGAATGTGATGAATTGATCAACGTATAGATCTTCATTCCCTCAAGCGAATGCGATGAATAGATCAACGTATAGACCTCCATTCCCTCAAGTGAATGTGATGAATAGATCAACATATAGATCTCCACTCACTCAAGTGAATGTGGTGTAATGATCAACATAAGTAATTCATATTCTCAAGTGAATGCGATGGAATGATCAACATAAGTAATTCATACCCTCAAGTGAATGTGATGATATAATGATAAATGCTTATAGATCATTTATCAAGGTCATAGATATGGTCGAAAGGTAAGTATAGGATATGAAAAATGACATTTCACTACTTAGTGGTAAAATAAAAACAGAGCAAATAAAATGACAAATGTCATATATGAAAAATACAAGTGGTTCAATATTATTACACACTTTATCGTCATAGATGTTAGAATCTAGGTTAACGTTTGTATGGATATTATATAAATGCTTCGTAAAAAGGAATATAATATTTGTCATGCAAGTACACTGGAGTTTAATAATAAGAATGCATTTATATTTTTGGGTGTGGGTAATTAAGTTGTAAAGTGCATAAAAATGTCCAGTAGGTTGGTCAAAATTGCAATTTTTATCCCCATTAAGATTTTTATGCATAGTGTGTCCCTCAAAACATTGTTTCGTTGCAATCGTGCACACCCTAGCGGTATCAATCGTCGATTTTTCCGTGTATTGGAAGAGCGTGCCGCGCTCTTCGTGAGGTTTTGGGCATGGGACTGTATCAGCGCTTGTGGGTATTTTTTCGGTCTAACTTTGATTTTCTGGTGGGTGTCATCGGGGTTGAGGTTGATGGTCGTTACGGGCCATTGCGGTTTATCTTGTGGGTGGATTATTGTGTGTTGGTTTATTTCTGCTATCTATGATGCATTTGAACCTGGCTTGGGGGCTCTACTCATTATCTCGCTTAAGAACATATAAAAGGTGTGTGATCCCGTGGTCTGTGGAAATTAAAGCTTAAAATTCAAAAAACATCATGGACCGATAGGAAACCTTGGGAGGAAGGTTCATAATGGTTTTCGGATGGAGTTAAGCCTCGGATTAACATGGTCATGGTTTAGAAAATAGTGTTTTTTTAATTTTTACATGTCCGGTATTCCATCAGTGGTTCTAATAAATGAAATAGGCACACGAATTTGGCACTTTTTGGGTGTGTTGACCCCCCACCATGTGCGAGAGATATTTGGATGTGCTTGAGGAGGGATAATAGAGGCCATGTGTTGATGTTGGGGAGAAAAGAACAAATGATCACAAAGCCTGAGATAGTACCTAGTGGTTGATGTGTTATAGTGTTTGTTGAAGTTTAAGTACTTTTAGGGTAGTTTAAGAGTTGGTTGTGTGGTGTTAGTTATGGTTATATGGATTTGTTTATATCTTATATTTGTAATGATGATTTTGAAGTTAATGAAGTAGTAATGTTATATGTTTCTTATGAATGTTAATCGTTTTATATTTGGGCTGCTATATTTTGGGCTACTAGATCAATGTAATAAATGAAGTTAAGTTTTGATATACACTCATATTAAACACCATATAACACTCCACCACATCTCTCATTCTCTCCTAAACCCCTTCTCCAAAATTTAACGAAAACCCTATTTTTGTAAGGTACTCTATACACAAAATTAGTTGTCATTTATCCTGATTTGTAAAGCCTTTTAGTTTGTTTACATTTTCCCTAAGTCTATTTACCCTAGTTGTCATTAAGTAATTTTCAATTTAATGTATCATTGAACTTTTCAGGATTGATCATATTGAATCTTAGGGTCAAAATTTGTAAATGACAATTGTGGCAGGTGTAATGGATATCCATGATGAAGTTGAGTTCAAAATACATAAAAATGGCTATTTTGAATTTCATCCATTGAGGTATGTGACAAAGGGTCAGTTATAAGGATGTTTAGTTTTACTTGTGAATAGGGATATATTTAGACAATCATAAGATTTGTCTTGGTAATCATTATTTTGCGAGATAGATTAGAGTGAGAAAAATGGGCTCTATTTTTTTGTTTACCAAAGAAATCATTAGAACATGGGTTGAAGTTAATTAACATAGATAACGATGTGCATATATTATTTCAAATGGTTGAAATGTATGGTTCCCTTGATTTGTTTGTTGCTCATAAGTAACATAGGTTAGTTGAATACTATTTAAACAACATTGGCTTAGATGGGACTGTGATGAGAGGGTTGTGGGATGGGTAGGATGGGTTGAAGATGATGCTAGCTTTTGTTGCTCTTTGTTTAACTCTTTTTAAGATAGAAAAAAAAGGAAGGTTCTTGATAGTAAAAAAGTCCATAGAGGTGTAAACATGAAAACAAAGGATGTAGTAAGAAATAAACAAAAGTGTCTTGATAAAGGAAAAGGAAAAGCGAATGAGGATGAGGAAGTGTTAAGGCATATAAATAAGGATGTGGTAACCAACTATATAGCATGGGTTTTGATAATGGCAAGGCCATCTTGAAAAATCGGATGATGTTAGGGTTGCTAATCATACCCCCAAAAAGGCAGGTTCAACAAAGGCCCAGTGGTATTGTGATTAAAGAAGGTGGACTAATGAACGTTCAAGTAGATGTTGGTGTTATAAACAACAAACAACAAACAACAACAACTATCAATGGCTACTTGTGTTATGAATGTCAGAGCAAAAAGGGTTGATAAAGACATAATGATTGTACTTGGATTAAGAGCCACTAGAAACCCATGAAGCGATGCATTCAATTGCTCGCGATTTGTTGTTAATCAATTTGGGAAGAAAAATTTTGTGTTAATGTATTCTCCGTCACAAGACATTAAGTTGTATGTTTGAGGGTTGTAAATGAGTTATGGCTTTCTCGTCAAACAAAAGATTGCATCTTTTGTGGAAAACGTGTTAATGTATTGGGTGATAGATGTTTGCTCTTTAATGTGATTATGTTTATGTTTGTGGTACATTTGGGATTCATCTTGGTTGACAGTGCCATTATCCTTTTAAGAAATGACGTTAATATTGTTGTTGTCATAATGCCAAGGGTCAATTGCTTTTCATAATTCATTAACATATCCTGATCATTCTTCAACTAATAAGTTTTCATTGATCATGAAGTCATATCATAATTATGTAGAAGTCATTATAATGTCATTCACATAATTTCTTGATCCACTGAACAAAAGATACACCAAAATAAAGACCGTTCATTTCAAGCCCATGTTTACCATTTCATTCTTCTTCCACATCATCAATAAAGTCTGCCGCATACCTCTCATCTTTGTTTAATTTTCTCCTTTTCATTAGATTTCCAGTGAGCATACCCCAAATTAGTCTCGTCATATTCAACTCTTTTCCTCTTGCTTGGTCTCCCAATGGGAACATTGCTACGAGAATTCTGGAATGTGCCATTCATGCTTGGTCATCTACATTGTATACTGGATCACCCAAAAACGTTGGCGCCACTTCTCTGTGACCCAATTTTAGGCAAACATTTGGGCAACAAATGTTATCAAAAAAATCCAAATCCCATCCTCTTCAAAACAGGTGCTTTCCCAAATGTGAATCAATATCCTCCTCATAAGCTTGTTGTAACTAAGCAAAGATATCTGCAACCACTACCTCATCTTCAACGTCCAAGTTAACTTTATTTGGTTCCTTAACCGAATATCTATCAACTGATTTTGTCAATCTATTCCTAAAATCCCCAACCTCTTCAAGAGAACAGTGGTTTCATCCAAATGTGATTCAACATCCTACTCTCATACAGCTTTCAAGAACAAGTGCTTATCTTAGGTGCGAAGTATTTATGCTACAACTATCTATCTTCAAGTTAATAACTCATACTTTATTTGCCTGGCATCCAAATTTATGTGAATTCGTCTCTCATAAGCTTGGTCTTATTCAGCAAATCTTATCTACATATGTTTACTCACTTCTTCAAGTGTCATACTAACTTCATCAGCCTTACCAACTTCCTTATGCTTAGCATATCAATCGTATTTGGTGCGGGACAGCCCATGGCATTGCCATATTCATTTGACTAAGGCTTTGCCTTTAACACTATCAATTTTATGGTTAGAGTCATTAAAAATCTCATCTAGACTTGGATTTTATTGACTTAGCTTCTCCTTCATTTCAGAAGTTTTATTCCTAATTTCATGACCAATTTTTGCCAATAGATCTCTAAAAGCAAACTGGTTAGAAATTCTTCTTTCTGTTTCTTGTTTCATACGTTTACCAAACATATAAGGAAACTCGTTATCATCAAAATCATGGAAACATACATTCACACCAATACTGCATTTACCCAGAGGAGTGGACAATTTTTTTGGTGAATTATCCACATGTTTTCCCTTATTTCATAAATCTTCTTTTACATCTTCATTCAGCCCAACCTCTTGAACTATTTATTCAATCAATAAACCCTTTGAATGTTCATTCCTAAACCTAACCTCAATCATGTGTTGTTCAACAACCAAAACATCTTCCTTTATACTATAAAATCAACTTTCCCTAAACTAGGCTCGTATTCTAGCAATTTCTCACTCATCTTCTTACCGCCATATAGGAAGCCAACCCTCATTCCATAAGTTGTAATGGGGATATAAAAATGGCTTCCTGAATTCTTGAACAAAATCCTACCATCGACTAAACCTAGTCTTATCTAACATTGCATCATAATCTTTAATGTGGAAAATAGGAGTGGCAATCAATAAGATCGAATAGCTGATTTCATACCCTAAACGATAAATTCTGCCCGAGTGGGCTGTAAAGTGACCACTGTGGTGGATTTTAAGGGTGAAAAGTTTATCATATGAATTTTTGAAAGAAATAAACTAAGATTATAAGTTTAAACAAAGTTTTGGTACATATATACTTTTGTTTAAACAATTATATGTTATTGAACAGGAGTCATAGTTCATTATTAATAGGGGAAAAGTAAATTACTTACTATAATTTAGACGCTCCAAGATTCATGGAGAGGGTACTCACATGTGATTCGTATCTTCTAAAGCCTGGTCTATCCATAGTTGATTGTGTGTGATTTGATTGTGTTAGTAAGTAGTGAAAGTAGCTAAATGTGTTTGACTATAGTTAGTAAAGTATTTTAATTTAGTGTTGACCAAATTAGTCCTGGTAATATTATGTGTTTCTATCAGGAACACTGAGATTATAACAACATCTTTTGGCAAACTAAAAATCAATCTTAGGTTCTTTTATTGGGAATAAGTTTTAATACAATATTGCAACACAACTTTTCATTGCAAATTTAGATCCTTAAAGAATTATCATAACCATTCCAACATTAATTGGATTTGACTCTTCATGTACACATGTTGTAGAATTTAGAATATTAGATTTCACACATAATTGATGCTATAATCCTAAAGAGAGAAAGAACTTGGGAAAGACTTAGAGATGAGAGACAAAGGGAAGGATGGAAGAACAAACTTAAAAACATACACATGATAAGTGTAGGAAATGCATTCAATCCAAACACCCTCTCCGTGTGGGAGAGGGCTTTTATTACAATATTAGGCCAGACTTTCTATGGGTCGCCATGTGTTTTCTATCAGTTTGGCGCCCGAGATTAGATTACTACTTTATAGCGATATTGAAGTCTTACGAACTAATTAAGTAAATATTGTGTGATCGACCCTTTTCTTATTTCCTAACAATCTTACCCCTATGGGAGGTCACTCCCAGTTTACAATATATCTTAAATTAGCATTTCATTGTATGTTTCTTCAATACTAGCTCATAGTCTTGAATCTTGACTCTATGTCTTGTTATATTTATAAAATAAATAAAAGTGTTCTTTGATTCATTAAGCTTGAGCTTGTTCCTTCATGATTGATGACATCGTGATCTTGAGCTTTATCACTTGTATCTCTGAACTTTTTGGGGATCTTTAAATCTTCACATCACTTGATCTTTGTAATACTTCACCTTCTTGACGATCTGTGTCTTTGGACCAACACGCTCATACTTTGTGTTATCTTGAAAGCCGTCAAACAATCTCCCTTGATAATATTTAACTTGAACACTTCATGACTTTAAGGAAGACGTTGAGTATCAGAGTAGTGGGAGTCTTTATCTTTAGCTTTCTTAATTACTTGAAACTTTAAGTCTCTTGAGTATGGAGCATGTGGTTTGAATTCGTCTTAGCTGGATTTAAGGAAATCTCTACCATCGCTATTAACCTGCATTTAAGGGGGTTATGTATATTGCAATATATGTTAATCATGGCTTTGTCATTCGTCAAAGTTAGGTAGCGTTAACCTTTAGTTCCGTGAGGACCGATCTGTGATTAGGTAGGTTCAATTTAGAAGAACCTCCTTGATAGGATTTCTAGTTTAAAGTATTGGATCCTTTAACGCTGATGCATTAGATTAACCGTACTTTCTTGTTCACACTACTAGAACGTCTCAAAGTAGACAGCACGATATGAGTGACTCGGTTAGTTACTATCTTACCGATTGAGTCACTGTCAATTCATAATACTGGACCTAAATTGATATCCGTTGATACAAGTTTGATCCATATAGGATCTCACAAGTCACCTAACGCAGTGTTGTTTGATGTTGACACATGAAGGATTTCCATCGTCATTGTAAATACTAAAAAGTATCACTCTGATGTTCTGGCAAGATCACAAAGATAATGCATATGACTCTTAAGATATCACTTGTGTTCTTTGATTGTGAACAACAAGTGTATTTTAGAATTGTGTCCTAATGAGATTGATTTATTTGATCTCTTTTGTCTCTAGACTCAATAAGTGTGTGTTGGTTGTAGTGATCAGAGGCTGGAGCTGACTGTCACCTTTTCAATACCAACTAACTCAGAGTAAGAAATTTGATAGATAATGTGTGTATCTCTATAAAAAAATGAAACAAGTATCTTTTGAGAGATCTTGAATGGCTAGGAAGGGTTGTGCATTACATCATTAGGTCCATGATGA
This sequence comes from Tanacetum coccineum, assembly GCA_026074375.1. NCBI lineage: Eukaryota > Viridiplantae > Streptophyta > Magnoliopsida > Asterales > Asteraceae > Tanacetum > Tanacetum coccineum. The sequence goes on from BQNB010029979.1 coordinate 47,433, forward strand.
CTATCTTCAATACCAGCAATCATCTTTGTGATTCTGATAGCATATGTATTGACCCGTTTCTGCCAAATTATAAGGAGGGAAACTTTCTTTTCACCCTTTATCTTTACAATTCTTTTGCATTCTTCAACCCCTTCAATGTTTACCAAGACGTCACTACCAGCACCTTATTGTGATTGTTCCAGTGCTAACTCATGCCTTTGTCAACATTTTTCCCTTGTTATTATTCAACTCCATCTTTCCGAAGGACTTCTAATTCTATCTATTGGATTGTCCTTGGGTAGATTCATCCGATTCTAGTTGGATCATTAGACTTATACCTAACCCTACCACCTTATAACTTCATCGCCTTCATGAATTAGTGTGTTGTTTGGTATATAGATCGAAACCATAAAACCATTTGAAATTCAATCAAAGTACTTTTGATATAAATCAAAACATTTGGTACTTTGATAGTTTCATCTTTGAGAAATGCCCCCTACACATGTGCATCGAGATTCGGAAGAGTTTTGCACAATGAGGAAAGAGTTATGCACTTGAGTCAAAGATGATCACATTAATATCAAGTCCACAATTTTCTCCCCACTCAAAAATAGTATACCATTATAATGTTTTTGATATTATTTTGGGAGTTTGTAATGTAAAATGGCCTATTTGAGATTTGAAAAACACTTGGAGAAAAATGTTAATAGAATGTTTCTTGGAATCAATTTTTTAGCATCCCCCTTAATTATTGAGGGACCTGATTTAGTGTTGAGTCTATTTTATATACCATTACATTTTAGAAAAAGATAAGATTTTGAAATTATTTTAATAATTTAATCATTGTAATTTGTACTTAGACACTATTTTTTTATGAAGTTTCCTACATGTTTATACAAGTTGATTACGAGACAGTGACCATTTCGTACTTACATAATCCTGAGAGCGGACCGACATTGTCACTCTGTCCGAAGCAGCAATCTGTGGCCCGTCTCGTCATTCTCCTCTTAGAAGCTTACCTAGCTTCCCCCCGAACCAGCAATTCTTTCTTGAGTAGATACATAGCTTTCTTCAGGATAAAGATGATATAAATTGTAACACCAAAGTCAAGTAAGTCCCGGATGTAGACAATTAAACCCTCTAAGTATTCGAAATGATAGTGTTAGCTATAATTATATTAAGTCAAACAAGAATGTTATCGGTCTTAGAAAGTCAAACTAGGTCTTGTATTGTAATAGGCTAGTCGGGTTCAACGGGCTTGGATTGTAATCTAATATTGTCCGTTGTTTCGGGCTCAAAGCCCAAGTATCCAATGTTTAGCAAGCCTGCCCTCGTTAAGAAAGCCCAGGAGCCAATAGAGGCTAGGGTATAAAATCCTTAACACACATTGGGTAGCGGTTTTTTTGTGGTTGCAAGTCATGTTGCAATTTCATTCCTTGGAATCCTCCAAACTCTCTTCTAATCTAATATTCTCTTTGTTTTCTCTCTACTTTCTTCTCTCTAAGATTTCTTACGTTTCTAGGCTTCTTGGTATTGATCATAATGGCTGTTATGGATGTAAATACTATGTGCAGGGTGATAACTTGTACAGATGGGGCTAGCCGGTACCTGAGCTTAAAGGGGGAGGTCGGAGGAGGGGGGATGGGGACGGGTTACGGGGGTTCAAAGGGGGGCTGTTGAAGGTAGGGGGGGGGGGGAGAGCTCGTGTGTTGTGAACAACCGACAAGGGTGGACAGGGGCTATGGGGGGTGGGCACATGCTTGAAGGCTTGTACATTTCATTTATATGTATAAAATTACTTATAATTAGGGGTTGTTTGGATGGTGGTAGAAATCTGGTAACGGTTTAATGCTTTGTTTGAGATAATGCGTTTTTGGAAAGAAGTATGTTAAATGGATAATGTAACTTGGTAAAATGATATTAAGATATTGATCTTGGACGATTATAGGATGTTTTCATGAGGTGGATCATGGTGATATAGATAGCATTAAGTGTAGAGGTTGCGTGAGGCGTCGGTGTTTACTTTAGAGATGCAAGTTACTGTTTGCAAAATGAGATAAAAACATATCAATTTCCCTGTATATGGTGGTGTATAAATAATAGAGTGGATAATACAGTGATCTTAATTTTAATAGATGTTAATTACATTGATTGAAAATTACGGATTGTTTTAGTCTCCATTCCTTTAAAATTAAATCTCGTACTGAGGATTTAGTCGAATGATAGAGTGTTTAAGAAGTTCAGAGATTCATTCATTATGAAGGGTTATATTGAAAATGATTTAATGAAGTAGTGTGGGAATTTGTTCGTACAAACGTTTTACAGATTGAAAGAATGTTGATTCGTACAAATACTATATATCTTAAGCCTACTTTTTATTAAGCTTTATCACTTCAAAAAGAGCCAGCCCTTGATCCCTTGTTAAATCCTAAGAATTTATAAATTCATAGGTTCTGGTAATGTTATATATTTCCTATTCAATATGGGGGAAGAAGCAAGTCCCATAATTTTCATTTTTAATTAAGTCGATTATTATTGATAATAACTAAACATGATATCAAAATGGTAGTAATGTGTAGATGATGATATGATTTTCAAAATCATAAGAAGACAACTAGGAAGAATAATGAAGACATTAAATTGCCGACAGATGCCCATATTATCAGTTGCGGATCTTTGTTGTTGCTTTATGTGTTTCAATGGTATGGAGACGAGTCTGTAGAGTTGAATATAATAGAACTTATGGGATTGACATACGATGTACAAGTTTTGAATATTCATCATGACATCAGGTTTGATTTGTAACAGAATTACCATTTAATTATTTCATGGATAACTTTATCTTAACATAATCTTATATCATCAAAACATTATGATGTGTTGACACTTATGCCACTGTCTCGTGGTAGGATTTCTAGATAATCAAAGTAATAAATGACAAGATAGTAAGCTTGTGGATGTTTGGGGTTTTTAAACTTATTGAAGTGAGGTTTGGGAAGGTCTTATATATATAACTGAGGCGGGTGGAACTTATATATCTGTCGTAGAGTTGTTTCTAGGGTTTAGAAAATGTCCCTTAAAGGGCTTGAGCAAAATTTGCATATTGTCTCTTAGTTATAGTTGGCTCCCCCTGTAAGGCCTTGTTGTTGTGCTTTTATGAATTGATTTACATAATGACCTTTCTCTTACATAAGCATTACAAGTTACGGATACTGGTTGTAGGTTGTTATTTTTTCGAGTGGCTTCTGGCGCGTACCTTTTTAGTTTCTGACTAGTTCCTGGTCAGAAGACCTTACATTGTTGCAAGTCTGACAACTTGTCAGTGCCAAGGTCCTAACCTATGTGATGTAGGTGCACCCTTTCACAAACGGTACGGTCGATTTCCAGTATAACATTGGTTTGGCAGCATAAGTCCTGAACGGTTTCTTGGCATTTCTATTCTGTTGATGGAGTTCCATGGTTTACGCATTTTATTGTTGCGGTTATCTTTAGAGTTGTTGTTGTTTGTGATTTTTAGGTTAGTTATGTTGTCGTATGGTGTTTTCTTCTATCATATCAAACTTTTGTTTATGACTCATTGGCTTATTGCGGCGATTTAATTATGTTTTTACTACCAGCTATCAACCTATGGGTTGTGGTTAATGGCTTGCTTCCAAAGTTTAGAGGCTCGAAGCGAAGTGAGTAACATTTCCTTTAATACTTCTGGTTGAATCACATACGTATGAAGACTTCCATGCGTTTCTCAGAATTGTTGGAACCATGTATTGGGCATTAAAAACTGCTGTTTCTTGGACATCCTCTAATATAAGTATTGAGTTCATGTTCGCATAGTTATACCAGTGTCGATGTTGTAGGAGAGTTCATCTTTCCTTCTTCTTGACTTCAGTTCGAGGGGCAATACGTTATTGGGTAAGGCATTTTCCCAATTTGGTCTCAGGAGATCCTGTTGGCTTGTTCTATCCCATAAAAATAAAAAATAGGTTGGGCAATGCATTCCACCAATGGACAAGGCATCATACAAGACTAGGGCCCTAAAACTATGTATTTTCACTTAATACCCAAGTCCTACTGATTTTTACCCAGATCCTTTGTTTTCATTAACGGATTCAGATTTTCTAAAAACTATGAACTAGTTTAGGGTGTAACGGGTTTTGCTAGGGTTTTTAGTAGGTTTAGAATAAAATTTTAAGGTTAGTGTAGGAGCTTGTGATTAGAGTAGGGGGCAAAAGTTTGTTTAAAATATTGTGTAATGACTGCACGTAAATTTGTCTTCCTTAATGAGGTGGTATATGAAATTCCTTTTAAATTTTCGGTTGGGGGAAAATAGCTAGTTTTGAATTTTATGCTTTATTGGACTTCTGTACATTTAGCTAAAAAGAGTTTTTTACATTGTTTTGGGAGGAAAAACGTTATTTCTCAAATGTTGGTGCAATGTACACTTATACACATGCTTGTAGGCGTTTTGCACATTCATTTTATATGTATACATTATATATAATTAGGGTTTTGATGTTAACGTTTAATGCTTGTTTTGATGTAAACGCTTTGGTGAAAGTACGTTTAAATTGATAATGTGCAGATAATGTATTTGGTAAAAATGATATTAGATCATTGACTTGACATATTAGGATGTTTACATAATATAAACATAGGTATAGATGGCATAAGTAGGTTGCGTGAGCTCGTTTACTTTAAAGATGCAAGTTACGTTGCATAATGAGCAAAAAAAAATTCCCTGTACAAAGGTGGTATATTACAGTGCATCTAATCTAATAGATGGATAGTTATATTGATGAAAATTGTGGGTTGTTATAGTCCTCCCCCCTTAAAAGAAATCTCGTCCCGAGATTTAGTCAAATGATGGAGTGTAAAAGTTCAGAGATTCATTCATATGAAGGTAATATTGATAATGATTTCATGAAGTAAGGGATTTGTTTGTACGAACGGATCACAAATTGTCATATACTTAAGCCTACTCATTTATAATTTGTCACTTACAAAAAGAGGCGTCCCAATTTTTGCAACTGAGAATTTATAAATTAATAGTTCGGTGATTTATAATTTCCTTATTCAAATGAAGAAGCGTCCTAATTCATTTCAATAAGACGATTATAAATCATCCTACCTAAGCATAAAACATGGTATCAACATGGTGATGTGTAGAAGATGATATGATTTTTTTTTCTTTCAAAATCATAAGAAGCAACGGGAAGAATAATGAGACATTAATTGCATAGATGCCTATATTATTAGTCGAGGATCTTTGTTGTTGCATAAGTGTTTCAAAGGTATGAGGCGAGTATTCAGAGTTGAATATAATAGAACTAATGGGATTGACAAACGAAGTCGAGTTTGATATCATCAGATAACAAGGTGTAACGAAATTACCACTTTATTATTTCATTGATAAATTTATCTTACATATCTTACATCATCAAAACTTTATGAGTATTGAAACGTATGCTACGTGTCTCGTGATAGGATTCTAGATAAAAGTAATAAATAACAAGGA
>BQNB010029980.1:0-35000 GCA_026074375.1 Tanacetum coccineum
CTCCCCTTTTCTCACAAAATGATAACACTTCCTATGTAAAGTGGTTATAAAAAATGAAACATCAAATATTCTTATGCATGCCTACTTATTTTCCTAATCATTGTACTCAACAAATTTTCCAATTTTTATTTTCTTAAACAAACATTGTAAGGTATTTAATTATTCCAAACTTTTAATAAACTATTTGTCAACTTGAATATTGAAATGTTAAGAAAATATATCAATCACTAGTAGGGATACCTTATCTGCGCCTGATATTATACTCTTGATCAGTGGAATTATTTCACTGCTTCTTTCTACACTATATCCCAAGAAATATTTCGCTTGAGACAGGGCAATAACAATGGCCGAGGCAGTTGTAAAGCCAGAAATCACAGAGTGGCTGATAAATCGTATGATCCATCCTAGCCTACAATGAATAAGAAGTTGCGCGAGTTAAACTTTGGTAGTCAACTATTCAAGAGGCTAATGCAAATATTGAAGCAATAACTAAAAAGAAACTTTATCGCGGCAAAAGTACCTCAGGAGCCCCAATGTGCATTCCAGAATTCCAACCATGAGTGACAACAATATGGCGAGTTCTGTATACATTTCATCAGATGAATCAAAATTTCCCAGAACATTTGAGACTAATAGCGAAACCAATGCTACTGGACCAACAGCAAGCTGACGTGATGACCCAAATAAGGCATACACAAATATAGGCACTAAACTTGTATCTGAGGTGCAACGACCAAAAAAAGGCCCCAATTAGTCAGACAAATAAATTTATGGCAATACACAAATACACGGACCACTTATTCAAATCAGTTAAAAAAGTTATCCCGTGTAACCGTAGTTTTATATTTGGAAAATGTGACGATAATCTAAAAGAGTAGATGTTCGACTTACAAAGTCCATATATTGGTTGAAGTCCAGCTAGCTTTGCGTATGACATAGACTGCGCACACAGACACAAGATAAGTTGAAACATAAACAACATAACAAACAACTAAACCACATACTACAGAAAAAAAAAATATTTAAACAAACATATTATTCCAAATAAGTTGAGATAGTCTAAAATGAAAATCGCCATGACTTATATAAGAGATAACTTTTCCATGCATTCAGGATGTCGTAGCGGTGACAGTGAGCCTTTTATCACACCTAATAATCTCAACAAGCAGAAAACAAAACTGCTAAAAATACAGGGACTAATCGCTGACTCATATTGGTTTTGCTAGACAAAATTCACATACTTGCTCCAACATCTGAACATTGTCTTTTTGTCTCTCTATGCAAAGTGTCTATACAGACTGCTACTAGTTATGAAAACTTGACATCTGGCATTACAAACTTACAATTCAGTCCGCACACTACAATTAACTAAAACTAGTAACAAAAACACAGAACAATCTCGCTTTCGTCCCTTGTGGGACTTGAACCTATTGGTACTAACAGAAACCTTATTCGAACAAATTTTTAAAAGACTTAATTTATAGTCACGGCAAAAGGAAAAAAAAAATATTGTAACTAACTTCTTTTTGTTTATAGGAGTGTTGATAAATAGAATGGTAAAATGGTCACAAAATATACGCAATATACAAAATTCAAAAGTATGATATATACAAATGAAAACAAAGCAAAAAGTGGCAAGTTACTTACATTTTCTTGAAATTTGCCCGTTACAACGTTCATGTTTTCACTAAAGTTTAGTCGGTAAAAAGCTAAAATTATCATATCCGGTTATCTATCTATACTATATATAAAGCACGGATGTGTTTTCGACTTGAAAAACTTAAATATGGTAACAAAATCCACCACTAAATTAATAGTTTAAATATTGTATAATCCTCAAACTTTTATTATTTTTCGTTTAAAACTCATAGATTTTTTTTCTCGCAATGATAACAAATTGACATCAAAACCACAAGTTCGGTATACACCGTTGCTTTGGACGGATATTCGTCTAGTTTCCTAAAATGTAAATAACATTACAATATGCTAAATATTTGAAGACATTTTCGCATGTGATATACCTGAGGTACAAGCATGATTCCAACGGTAATACCAGAAACCAAATCCGGTTGAAGATATTCACGCCAATTATAAGTCCGTATCCAGCGCGAACACGGTATAAAAACCTCAATCCAATCAACCAAACTCATCCGTTCTACTTTTTCTCTCCATCTCGAAAACGACGTCGTCGTATCACTCGTATCCGCAGCCGTAAACGAGTGCTGAAACTCAATTATTTTTAAACTACGGTTCGAAATACTCTTCCTCATGTTGCTAGAGGATGCGTAGGATAAGAATGCGCAAGGTAGCAGTGAGCTGGTAGGTGTTGAAGAGTAGGAATTAGTTGGAAGGTGCGTAGGATAGCAGATGGTGCGTAGGATAGCACTGGTTGTGTAAAGTTGATAGATGTTGGTGTATGAAAATAGTGTGCGCACTGGTGGCGCAGAGTAGTATGAGCAGTATAATGGTGGCGTAGGATATAAGTAGGCAAATAAGTGATGCCTTTTGGAAACGGTGAGAGGTTGCTGACGTCCACGAGTTTTTACCAATTCGTTGTTTGTCGTTACTTCAACGATTATGTGGGTCCCACCTAAAAAGTTTTCTTAAGTCAAACAGATAATGACAAGGCACGTTTTTCGTATTTATGTCTTTATTCAGACTGGATGCATTATAACCAAACTTATAAATAGCGTAAGCCGTGATGTGGTGGCATGGCCACGCTTTTGTGACCCATGGCGAGTTATTGCGTTTTTAAGGCGTGACTTAAAACGGCACAAAATATAAAAATATTTATAAATTTATATCATATTACAAATGTATTGAGTTTACAAAAAAGTGTCATACATAAAGAATAAAGTCAAGAAACTATCTTTGCATGTAATCTTTTTCATTTCTATATAAAAATACGATTTTTATCGCGTTTTTTCACTCCTCATCTCACGTCAAGCCTTAAGCCCAAGTATTGGTCTATTGCGTGGCGTGAAGATCACGCCTCACGCTTTTGCGAGGCCTTTGCGCGCTTTTTAAAACCATGATTATAACCATCTTTTATTAGAATCATTATTTATTTTTATTAATTCTTTTTTTATTGATGTATCACTTTCTAAATACGTGTTTACTAGCAAATAGTTTTTTTATTTGTATCATGTATGTTACCTAGAATAGCTATTTAGAGGGTAGGGTATGGTGGCGAGAGAGCTCGTCACTTCCCTCGTCACCATACCGGGCTAGCTCGCCACCGGCCAAAATCCCAACATCTCGCCACCTACACGACAAAACTAGAAGACAAAATCAAATACATTAAACCGTTTGAAAACCAACGGATACATTTTCAAACTTTTAAAAAATTAAAATTTTTTTATACCCATTTTTTCCTATAAATAACACCACACTATAATTGATAGTTACCAAATTGTTAAGGAAAAAAAAACAGCAAGTATATAACCCATAAAAGATGCACAACTCATAACTCAACAAATACACATAATGTGATTCTCGTAATCCCAATTTGACAAAGAGAAAAATATATTAAAATGCAAGAATGAAATTTTAATTGAACTCGTCATCTTCTCTATTTGCAAGGTTCAACAACAAGGGTAGGGGACGAGTACAAGAAAGGAGATCCGGTGACGGCGATGAAGCAACTTTGATGATAACGATGACCACCTCCGGTGATGATTATTAACAAGCTCCGACGAGGGTAACGAGAAGAGAAACAAGTCTTACAAACCTAGATGGCTCAATATATGAAAACCAGATTTAGCAAAGAAAGAAGAGATAAAATTATTTAATTTATAAGATAGAACTAAGAAATTGAAGGAGGATGAGCTTGAGAAAAAAATAGGAGGAGAGAGAAAGAAAAATGAAATAAATAATGAAACCACTCACTCTTGATTCCACATGTTTTACACCAAACGACCTTAACCATGAATGAAGCTGATGTGGCAGCCTGTGGGGCCCGTTTTGTTTTGTGGCTTAAGCCACCATACCCTACCCTCTTAGTTATTTGAAAGCTGCTTTGACTTAACATTTCTTGAAATGAGAAAAGTTCATTTGCATACCAGTTTCTACCCACATACTGAGGGTTAAATTCTCACCATTCATTTGAGTTTGATCTAATGGTGAATCTAATATTTAACTTTATTAAACCTATTTTCTCCCAACTATATAAAGCATCTTTTTTTTCTTTTCATTTTTCTCTTATTTATTTTCACACAGTTAAGTGTGTTTTTCCCTTCCCCAAATGAGTTAATCACATTCTTTCTCTCATCTACATTACCACCAAACCTAACTAGCTACCATAGCACCAGCCGCCGTCACCTACACCATCACCTATGCCTCTTCAACTGACCACCACTTATTTGCCTACTTATTATCCTACGCCACCACTATACTGCTCATGCTACTCTGCCAAAACCCAAACCGCCACAGTTACATGCCAACGCTGCCGTAGCAAACCCCTAAAAGTGAGTGATCTTAATTTTATAATTAATTTTATATATGTGATCTCTGTTGCTACGTAGATTATAGGTTAGGTTTTGATCTAATTGTTGTGACAATAGGAGTGTTTGGGAACTAGAATTGGGTGTGTATACAGGAATTCTTATTAGATAGTATAAGTGTTATCGGAAGAGGAGTGTAATTTTTGGGGGTTGTCATTCGAGCTAGAAACGATAGTGTCAGATGTTTATATTTGTGTAGGGTGTTTATGGTTCATAAGTATGTATGTGTGGATATATGTTTACATTCGATCATTGATGGTACGGTGTTTTTGTATAAGGATTTAGTTTTCTTTTGTATGTTATGTAATTCATGCTTAATTGAATAGGATTGATCACTGAGGACTCACTACCGTCTTCCGATACTAAGATTTTATTTATAGCTTGATTAGCATATGTCTGCTGTTTATGTTATCTCTGTTGATATTGACAGGTCAGGTTAGGTTTTGATATTGTTTTTGTGACAATGGGAGTGTTTGGGGGCTAAAATCAGACGTATATGTAGTAAAAGGTAATGAAGGATTAAAGCGGTTATAGGACGAGAACCAGTAGGTTTTGCGGTACGTGATTTGAGTATGAAGCGATAGTGTGGCTTGTGTAGATAACTATTTCAGTAAACGGATCGTACTAGTATGCCATGGATCATCCCAGGTAAAGAAATTCAGTAAGTTGTTGATCTCTTACTAATTTTATTTCTTGTGGTATTTCCTCGACATATATTTAGTAGGATACTGTGGTGTTTTTTATTTATCGGATAAAGAGTGTTGCAACCGATCTCATACATAATTACCATTTTGACCATTACCCAACCCGCCTATCTTGTCACCTTAAATAAAAACTCTACAACTAATATGATACACACATACGACCTGTCATAGTAACCATGGAAAAGATATGCTAAAAGTGGAGCAAAAGCATAAATTTAATAATATTTTTAAGGATATATTGCATTTCTGTTCCTAGGTAGTTAGTATTGTTGCTATTAATTGATTTGTTTACCATTGCAATCTAACAGACGCAGTAATCAAGCCAGATAGTTATAACTAATCCAACAAAGTCAAATGGTTACAAGGAATCAAGGAAAATTACGCCAATCAAGTAGTTGATTTGAAGAATTAATACTATTTGAAGCATGGAGAGATTCATTAGAAACCGTTCCGACAATCATAGAATATGCTGAAAGAATCAAAACCAGTGATTTAGAAAAATGTTTGCAGAAAATAGGCGACGTAAGCAACAATACAAGAAAAGCCGTCGAAACTCTAGGCCGTCGTATACTCAACAAGCTTCTTCATGATCCATCGCAGCATTTGAGATATAACGGAAGTGATGATAGGACTTTAGATGAGACTCTCGAGAATATGCATGCCCTTAACAGAATGTTTAGTCTTTTGGAAGAAAATATTCGAGCTAAAGTTGAACAACAAAAGTAAGCTTTTTGCCGATTCTTTTTTGTTTCCATAACACAAACTCGTTCGAATAAGTGGAAATTTTCCTCATAATGTTTTCGTTTTTAATGATGGATTTCATTTTCATCTCAAGCACCCTTTGTATGACTGTACAATACTAGTTGGACTGCATTACTTTTCGATAGAAATAAGGACCCAAGATCCAGTTCTGATCAAATAAAAAAGTACAGATAATAGATTGTGATCAGATTAGTGAGGATGGTTTTGACACAACTGTGAAAAGGTCAATTCTTTGTTGTTAATTTGTTATCTTGTCATTTTTGGAAAGGTTTTGTACAGCATGACACATGTCCAAGGCTACAAGGTAAAGAAAATCAATGCACCGATCTATGAAACCATTTTTAAGAGACACGGTGATATTGCGTCTCATTGTGTAGTCAAAACAGCTTTTGTGAGAGAATTTATCCTAGAGGTTGTTTGTGAAGTTGTCAAGCGAACTGAAACTAATGATGTTGCAACCATCGTTTCGGATATGGAAGAAATAGAGATGCAAGTGTTAGATGCAGAAGCAGCAAACATGAAAGTGGCGTGGCTTTGAGCTCACTTGGAAGTTATTCAACCAAAAAAAAGTCAACTTTAATTGTAAAAATGAAGGCAAGCACTACTTTGGTTAAGAGAGCTGCAAAAATGGATATTGAAGGTAATGTTTAATGAGGACTTCCTTTTTTTAAGGTAATGTGTACTTTTTAATTACATCCTCCCATTGAAGTTCCAGACTAACCCATAGTACTTATACACAACTAAAAAGGCTACACAACACTAAGAATATGTTAGTGTTGTTAGTTAGTGTGGGTGGTTTACTGATATAACTCCCTGATATAACTCCCTGATCTTGATGTTATGCGGACACAAATAATTATCCTATTGAAATCTTCACCCCGAGTCATGATTTTCATGACGACTTATTGGAATATTATATAAACATTTTCTTGACCCATAAGCATCTGCTCTAGTTGTTGACTATTCACGTGAATGTTTAGTGACAACTTATATGGTGTATACATATTATGATCAATAGGTCGTCTTTCTAGTTCATGTTGCTGATTAGCTTTTCCTCTAATCATGTGCAAATTGCATATTGTGAGTGATGGGAAGGACTATACAAAGACACAAAAGGCGATAACTGCAGGACTTTTCTTTCATGCTGCCCCGTAAAGACCCAAAAGAAGGGTACAAAACTATAGTCGAGAACCATCCCGTTTACATACACCCAGGTAGCGCGCTTTCAAAAGAAACCCTGATTGGGTCATCTACCACGAGCTCCTTATGACAACAAAAGAATACATGCATGTGGTTACTGTTGTAGATCCAAAAAGGCTAAGTCGAATTGGCACCAAGGTTCTTTAAGGTGTCAGATCCTACTAAAATGAGCAAGCATAGAAGACAACAAAGGATTGAGACTTTATGATCGCTACAACGAGCCCAATTCGTGGAGGCTCAGCAAACGACGGGCTTGATCAGTACTTGCACCGTATGTTTTGCCCTTGTATATTTTGATTAGCTAAACGAACAACGCATGTGGTCTATCTAGTGTTATAAAGATCTCACCATCTTTGGTAGAATGTTTTCATTGATGCCTAAACTGTATCAATGTCTCAATGTCAAGCATTACTTCAAAGTGGCTTGGTGAAGATGAGAAAAATGTTAGAGCTTTGTTCACTCTTGCAGCTAAAGTCTCGCCAACTATCGGGCCTGACATTCAGATTTTATAAATATTCAGGAGAAGAAACGCAGAGCTGATGCATGTTATTTAGCCTTTACATGTGTCTTTGTGGTTGTCGTCTACTAAGTTAGTAGGATGTTTACATCAAGACTACTTACCGCTATCACTAAAGTAGCTTAACAGAAAACAACATATTAGTATAAATGACTTTCTTTATTTATTAATATCCCTCGAATTCAAAAAGAAATAGTCTACTCATTCCATAGAAATCATTAAAAATATTATATATGGGTGGCAAAACAAGTTGGTTTAGTACTTGGTCAAAACCGTTCTTTAACTTTTAATATCATTTGTGATATTTCATAAACAAAAACTTATGCTTATTAACCTTTAGTATCACCTGAGATATTTTTTACTGCTTTGTATATTTTTTATATATCATCATCAATGTGTTTTCTAATTTTTTTTATATTTTTCAAGTATAAGATGGTTTTTGTGCCTTTTACTGGCGGTTCAAGGTTGCTTAAAAATAAAACTTTGCTAAAAAAATTTGTGTTCTTTTTGGAATTTTGAACATGTAATCACTATCCACATTACCTGTAAGCGACACCTAAAATTTTATGAAATATCACAAGTGACATTAGACATTAACTATGTTTATAAAATATCACAAGTGATATTAGACATGTCATATAAATTAATGCAACAATTATTTGGTTTTAAGAAAACGTTGAGTTTTTATTTTCATAGTTTGCTTCATTTTTATTCATGTTATTTGTAAGTGACACTTGTTTATTACTTGTGATATAACATTGTAGCAGAGTTGAAAAGTATTTTACTGGTCTGTCTTAGTCACTTTAGAGTAATATCTCATGTGATAGAGTAATAGAATGTGAAATTAGTCATTAGAGTAATATCTCAGGTGATATAATGATGTCTCGCCATCTATTAGCCCATGAGAAATCTGACATTCCAGAGGATTTGGTTTGTTCAAATGTTGTACAGGTATCTAACTCTCAACATCACCAATTATTTCCCAACTATTATATATGGTGGTAAATCTGTTTTAAGGGGTGTTTGGACTAGAATTTTAAAACTGATTGTTAAATTTCAGCTTACTAATTTGGGCTAGAGGAATATATTTCCATAACCTATTTGAACTCAATTTTTTTGTCTTATTAGAATCTCTATATGACTTAATGAAATTGAGTTTTCACAAAAACAAGGACCACAAACATAAACTAAACTATGCTTAATGTTTAATTTTGAAAGGTATTGCAAGTCGCTGCTGATGGTGGCTTGCTGATGATCGTAGCTTGGTGATGATTCTCGTTTATTGCTAATGGCATATTGTTGCTAATGGGGCTTATTAATGATGGCGACTTGCTGTTGATGGTGACTTGTTGATGATGTCGGATTGATGCTAATGGCGGTTTGCTGATTGTTGCATTAAATTGAAAAATGAGATACAAACATGTACAAGGTATAAAATTTCCACCATCAACAAGCTAACATAAGGTAACATTTTCTAATAATTTTTTTCTCATTAATAGTATTCCAACCTTTTTCGTTACTACTTTCCGAGTCTGAGGTATACTTTTTTTACCAATGACTTGTATTTTAACTTCCCTATTGACAACTTATCAAATTACTTGAGGTTGACTTTGCAGGGATGATACACATTCAAAGAGTCTCAAAAGCCACGATTGGACTATTAGATTATACTGAAACCAATAAACACAATCAAGCATATCTTGACTTAGTGGGCACAGTTGAACAAGTTAATATGGCTGAAGAACTCATCCTAGACTGAAGGTTAAATATCTTTCATTCATTGACATCATTTTATATTTGTACTAATCTGATCCCAATATTTTGCTTTTTTGATTATAGACGTACATTAGCGTCTTTATCCAGTAATTTTGACCCCACCAACTGTTTATGGTATGAATTGAAGATTCACGAAAACAAGGTGATAAATCATTATTTCGTCCATCCAAAAAATAGTTACAGGCTTGTTTATTATATATGTTTTTGTATGTTTTACACTAGCACATATTGTGATAATGGAAATGACATTTGGTGCATGGATAAGGGTTTGCAACTTTATATGACAAATAAACAAAAATCCGGAAGCTTGCTCATATATATAAGGACATTAGGTTATCAAAATGTTCAAGTTAATCCTAATCCTCCACGTGGCGGTAAAGAATGGGAGAGAGTAGTGAGCGTTTATGGTCCTTGTGAGAATGTTATCAAGACAGGTTCATTAATTCACCAAACAATATCTTAGGTGATCTTTTAGCTTAATTTGTTAAGGATAAGTTGGTTGGTGGGTATATTAGTGGTGCTTATTAGATGCTTTTTCTGGCAGCCTATGGTATCTTTTGAAGCTGGAAATGACTTTAAGGAGCCGACATGTGCTGAGCTAATTGGTGGTAAGAATTCTGGTGAAGGAAGCGAGTCTAAGGGATCTAAACAAACTGAAGAAGTGGATCATAAGGAATCTGGTGATATGGGGAAAGGGAAGGAAGCTGCTGCTACTGGTTTTGGGGAAACCGACAAATAAAAGCATCTAACATGTTTAAGAATATTGAGGATATGAAGCAGCAACATGTTAAAGAAAAATGTTTCTCTTGAAGAAACACTTACCACAATATCACATATCGTTAATTGTATGCCGCTAGGAATTTCTGTTGCTACGTGGGGGTATTCGCCTTTTACAAAATTGTTACTATGAAAAAAAAATTGAAATACATTTTCTGATAATGTATTCTTGAATTTCATATGTAGAAACTATGAAATGAGTGAACCACTGAATTCCAAGTTTATTTTCAACTTTAATATTGCTAATTATGGGAATCATATTTTATTACTAATCAAGATTTTAGTTTTTCAATATGTGTTCATCTTATTGCAGTGTACGACACTTGTATAAGAACTTATTGAAATTCTATTTTGTCTTCGACTTTAGGTTCTCGTTTCACCAAAACCTGTGATTTTAGTGTATGTCGATGTTTGATATGATGATGGTTAATTGAAGAAGATACATACGTAAAAAGCATCACGAGTAGCAACAAAATCAGCCTGTTTTCATTTGGGCTTTTCGGGTGGACTGATTTGATGTTCGACCCAGCATCATTTAGCTTAATAGGTGACCGTTTTTTTCCCAGCCTTTAACACACTCTTGAAGCCAAGTACATATAATAAATAAAAGTATCTATAATTTAGACACTAGAGTTGGCTACAATTTGGTTATTAGTTCCACGCCAATGTTAATATTGTGATAACTTAAGCGACACAAAAATGACCAGGACATTAATAGAGTGAAGTGAGAAATATTCGGCAGCTAGAGATTTACCGTTGGTGCATGGGTATTCGCCTATCTAATAAAACGACAATTGGTGTATAGGGTATTTCACAAGTCCATGGGCCTAGATAGCTTTATTTTTTTTGCTCTAAATAAAAAGTCCATGCCTAACAATACCAATTAGGCACAAAACTCGCTTAAACCAAAAATTAATTTCTTCCTTATGATTGATTCACACTGAAGTAGTTATTTGTACTATGTTGGCCTCTAATATGTTTTTGACGAACGTACGAATTTCGTAATGTTTACAACGAATTAAGTAGTTATAAACTTTTGTCATGTAGTTAGTCGTAATAATAAAATCTCTAATAGTACAAATAAATTCTATTTCTCACAACTTAAACAATAAAGCCCCGCAACAATGCGCGAGTGCAACTTTTCTCGGTGATATTAGTATAGATGCTAAAAACGACGTACATGAATGTCGTATTGGGTCTTCATTGTCTCGAAACACTATTTTGGGCTGCCATTTATTTTGGGCTCGCTTTTACCCTTTTAGTAGCTAACTATTTAGATATTAATTGACGTTTATAATTACATAACACATGAACACTTATTTGCTCACATGATATTCATAATTGTTGGAAACACTATTGCATATAAATTACCATATAATTATTAGGTTGTCATATGTTTTTCCTTTATAAGAAAGCCATTATATTTTAATATGACAAACACTAATAAACGTGGCACAAATAAAAATAATAACGTGAATCGACTTACTAATATTATCTTTGGACATTTTTATTTGGACCCAAACCATAACTCTTTTTTTAATCGGTCATTATTGCATATCGTTAATTATCACAATTTTGCATATCGTTTTTTATTTAGACCCAAACAATCCTATTATGAACGTTACACAAAAACGTACCACAATATTTCATATCCTTGATTATCGGCCGCTAGGAATTTTTCGTGCGTGCACGAGTATTCGCCTAGTATATACAAAACGTGTGATAGACAAACATTCAAGTTGTATATATTAGCGACACGTTTAGATTATGTTTGCACCTGTTTAATTTCCCTCACCATAATGCAAACAACGAATCGGCCTTCTTTTTCGACCATATGCGTTGTTGAATTCTTTTTGTTGACTTGTCATGAACCATGTATGTGTTTGTATATCTCAAAGGTCATTTTTATAGACAAAAATATGTTGTTACTTTATATACATTTTGTATTTTCAATGTTTTTGTTTACGTATCGACATATCTTTTGCACGTTCCAAGCTTTAAATAAATGCATTGTTCGACATTATATAATACAAGACGATAGCATAGAAAAGACATATCGACCTATCTTTTACATGCTCAAAGCTTGAAATAACTGCATTATTCGGCATTATATGATACAAGACGATAACATATATTGAAAGTCACATTCCAACTTTCTTTTTCTTAACGCCTATGGCGTCTTCGTCTCAACGGTTCTAATTCGACTTTTACATCACATCGTCGAATGAAACAAATAAAGACACGACAACATTAACTGAATGGAGCCTGCATGTACCTTTCATTCTTTTGTACAAAATATGGAATAATCTTACCTTCTCAGTTTTATAATCAGTAAACAACAAAATTAGTGGCTAGATTCATATTTAACTCATGGATAGATTCCAAAACTACTCTACCTATTCTAAAAAATTTACTGTATGTCGTTAGCAATATTTAGGGCCCGTTTGGTTGCCTCTTTAGGCGATGTGAGTTATTTTGCATACTAGTTTCTTTCTACATACCAGACTAATTTAGACCATCAATTTTATTAGATTAAAAAGACAAGATTTAAGATTAAAAAAAAACATGAAGGGACCAAAAGTGTAAATTTACTAAAACTCACACTAACCACTCCCTTATTATTTGTAGAGTTGACAAATCTTGCCCAAATTGCAATTAATTGACCTTTTGTACATTTTTTTGACTTTTTACGTTTTTTACGTTTTTTACATTTTTCTACATTTTCGGCTGCTTTCGCACGTTTTTAACGTTTTTGTACATTTTCGTTTGTTTTCGCACGTTTTCGTCTGTTTTCGAGCATTTTTGCCCGTTTTCATTTATTTTTAGATGTTCTCGCACGGTTTCTTATGTTTTCGCATGTTTCGTTCGTTTTCGCACATTTTCATACGTTTTCGCACGTTTTCGTTTGTCTTCACCCATTTTCTTCTGTTTTCGTCCGCTTTCGCACGTTTTCTTACGTTTTCATACGTTTTCGCACGCTTTCGCCCGCATTTTTATGTTTTTACGTTTTCGCACGCTTTCGTCCCATTTTGTATATTTTTTGACGTTTTTACGTTTTTTTACCTTTTTACGTATTTTTACGTTTTTACGTTTTTTTACGGTTTTTACGATTTTGTACGTTTTCGTCCGCTTTCGCGCGTTTTCATCTGTTTTCGCACGTTTTCGAGCGTTTTCGTCCGTTTTTAGATGTTCTTGCATGGTTTCTTACATTTTCGCACGTTTTAGCATATTTTCATACGTTTTCGCACGTTTTCGTCTGTCTTCACATTTTTCTTCTATTTTCGTCCGCTTTCGCACGTTTTCATACGTTTTCGCACGCTTTCGCCCGCATTTTTACGTTTTTTACGTTTTCGCACGTTTTCGTCCAATTTTGTACATTTTTTTGATGTTTTTACGTTTTTTTACCTTTTTACGATTTTTTACGTTTTTTACGATTTTATACGTTTTTGTACGTTTTCGTCTGCTTTCGCACGTTTTCGTGCGCTTTCGCGGGTTTTCGTCTGTTTTCGCACATTTTTGTCCGTTTTCAAGCGTTTTCGCGCATTTCGTTCCGTTTTTTATGATGTTTCTCATCCCTCTCTCTCTCGCATGTTTCTTACGTTTTTCTGTCCGTTATTAGCACATATTCATACGTTTTTTCGTCTGTCTCACTCTTTTTCTTTGTTTCGTCCGCTTTCGCCATGTTTTTTCTGTACGTTTTCGCACTCTTTCGCCCGCATTCGTGCGTTTTTGTCGGCTTTCGCGCGTTTACGCAGGCTTTCGCGCGTTCCGCCGGCTTTCGCGCATTTTATCGATTTCGCGCGCTTTTCCGTTTTCGTGCGCTTTCATACGTTTTCGTGCTTTTCACAAGTATTACTATTAGAGAATCATTATTAGTGTGTTTTACTGATTAATGTTTTATACATGTTGATACTGTGATGATTGTTGTGATAATATGAGAGATTAGAGTTAGGTTCAACCGAACACAAGAGATATTCTACATATGAGTAATATCACAGGTGATAAAACAATATAATGTAACACTAATTATGGTATTCAACGTATAAGTAATATCACAAGTTATAAAGTAATAAAATGACCAAAAGTATATATATCATTCATGTCCCTTAACCATTAAACCCTATACCAAGAACCCTAAACCCTAACCACTAGGTATAATATCACAAGTGATATATACATAAACTTTAACATATATACCAAAAACATTAAACCCCTAACCGTTAAACCCTATACCCAAAACCCTAATCCCTAACCACTAGGTATAATATCACAAGTGATATATGTGTTATCCCACAATATTATCCAAACACAACTTGAATAAGCAACCAAACACAACTTGAATAAGCAACCCAATAAGCTCAAATAAACCGAAAATGATAAAGAAGAAAAGTATAGAGGGAAAATGATGAATATTAGATTTAGAGAGAGAAGTGAAGGATTACAAATGAGAGCAAATGCAACCAACACCCTATCCATGTGTGGAGAGAGTTTCTTTTATACCCTTAGCCTTTTACTTGGCACATGGGCTTACTTAATGGGCCGGGCTTGGCTTAACTTGGGCTTTGAGCCCGATACATGGACAATATTAGATTACATTCCAAGCTCGTTAATACCCGACTAGCCAATTACTTATCAAGACCTAATTTGACTTTATAAGAGCGATAACATTCTTGTTTGACTTAATAAAATTAAGGCTAACAATCTCCCCCAATGTTGAGGTCTTTTTCTTCAAACTCCTTCGTTGTTGAGATCTTCTTTAAATGAAGTACTTGATCTTCTATGTTGACATTCTTGTACGACCGATAACATTCTTGTAGGAGGTTGCCTTGTTTTGACTTTATCTTCCCCAATGTTGAAGATATGACGTTTGAGCTTTGCTTTATTTGGTCTTGTCTTTGTATTTTCTTGTTTGTAATGGCTTTGTTCATTCATGCTTTGTGATCTTGATCTTGAGCTTTTGTCTTTTGACTATGAGTTTTTGAGATCCTTATCTTGCATCATCTCCTTAACTTGAATCATCTTGATTTGACTTTCTTGATCAACTTGTGCTCTTGACCGACATACTCATACTTGTTGCATTTTTGTTTGACTTATATGAACATAAGGCTAACAATCTCCCCAAAATGCGATGCTTGATTTGACTTTGAAGATCTTTGAGGAAGTTTAGTATCAACAATCTTGATGCTGAATGATTGACTTTAAAAGCTTGAGTATGAGTATGCGGTAATGAATTTGACTTTGCTGGTACATGATTGCAACACCAATGTATGAATCCACATTTAAAAGGTTAGTAATAAACAACAAATATGGACGAAAGTATCTTTGTCACTTCGTCAAATATGGTTGCAATAACCACGGTTCCCAGTTAATCACTATAAATACTGCCTGTGATAAGATAGAATTCATATAAATCTTCTTGACATGGTTTTGCAGCTGTACTAGCTGTTCTCGTTACCGGAGCATCTCAAAGCAGACAACACGGTAAGAGTGAATCAGATAGTTACAATCTTTCTAATTAAGTTGTCAATTCATTTTACTAGAACAAGTTTGATTTACATAGAATCGCACCATCGCTTCTTTCCAGTTGACACAAGTTTGATTCATATAGAATCTTGCAAGTCACCTACCAAGAGCTTGTTTGATGTTGGCTCAAGCAGGATTTCCATCTTCATTGTAAATACATAAGTATCACTTGGATGTTCTAGAAAGATCTCAAGGATAATGCATAGGACTCTTTGTTACAGCTTGTGAACTTTATGATGTTTTTAGCATGAGAGATATTTTTGCATACTATTTTCTTCCTACATACTAGACTAATTTAGACCATCAATTTTATTAGATTAAAAAGACAAGATTTAAGATTAAAAAAAACATAAAGGACCAAAAAGTCAAAATACTAAAACTGCACACTACCATCTCCCTTATTATTTGTAGAGTTGGCAAATCTTGCCCAAATTGCAATTAATTGACTTTTTGACATTTTGTACATTTTTTGACGTTTTTACGTTTTTTACGTATTTTTACGTTTTTACGTTTTCGGCTGCTTTCGCACGTTTTTTAGATTTTTCTACGTTTTCGTCTGTTTTCGCATGTTTCGTCCGTTTTCGAGCGTTTTCGTTCGTTTTTAGATGTTCTCGCACGGTTTCTTACGTTTTCGCACGTTTTCACATATTTTCATACGTTTTCGCACGTTTTCGTCTATCTTCACAATTTTTCTTCTGTTTACGTCCGCTTTCGCACTTTTTCTTGCGTTTTCATACGTTTTCGCACGCTTTCGCTAGTATTTTTTACGTTTTTTATGTTTTCGCACGCTTTTGTCCCATTTTGTACATTTTTTTGACGTTTTTACGGTTTTTTTACCTTTTTACGTATTTTTACGTTTTTACGTTTTTTTACGATTTTTAAAAAAACCTTTTTCAGACATGTTTGAAATACTCCCCCTACACCTATTTTTTTGTGCTCTGAGATTCAAAATTGTTAGCACATGAGGAAAAGAGTTCACTTAGAGTCTTAAAGATCACATTCTTCTATATCATATTTTAATCATATTTTCTCCCCTTATTTTAAATAATAAAACACTTAGTATTTGAAATACCAATTGATTAAAATTTATGAAATAAAAAGTTCCATGGGGAGAAAAATTATACCACGATATTGCATGAATTTATTTTTTTAGATTGCTCCCCTTCAACAGTATATGCGGGATACCAAGATTTATTAAAAACAACACATTGAAATGAAAAGAATGATATGACACCACACAATGTTGAAGACGGAGTGAGATGCCTTAGTGAACAATGTATATTATTAATTGACATTAAGTTTCCACATTTTAATTTCACAAAATGTGTTTGGATACATAAAATTAACATTTATGAGATGTACCCAACACATTAAAAGGCTTTGTTTTTTTTAAAAGCTCCCCCTCAGAAATTGAACCATATAAAATGACATTGATAGTACCACACTTTTGAAAATTTATTTGAGAAAGGGAGTGTTGAACACACAATTTTAACAAATACTACTTTTTATGGAAAGATGCCACAAATTATATTGTAGACAATTTGACATTCAAGAGTCATGTTTTGGAAAATTATGTTCAACGCTTTATAAAAACCATGATAAAAGACTTCTCTTCTATTTAAAGAGTAAACGCACTGAAGCGTACACTTCCCTTTTACATTCGGGTCCGAGTTATGCACTGAAATGTACATAAGTCATAAAGAAAATTTAGAAATGACATGTTTTGAAAGCATTTGAAACTCTTGCTCGAACTTCATTTACACGCCCGTGTCGATGTTAATCAACATTTCTAGGTACGTAAATGTTATCGATTTTAAGAGACATGTCGAGAATATTCTTTTTGGTATTTTTGAAATTTTTTGATTTTATATTTTGTTTTTCTAGATTTTATATTTTTGTATTTTCTTTTTCTAATTTTTTTTTATAAATGAAAAATAAAGCGATAAGAAAAATATTTACAAATTGATGTTTGATGGATCAAGCAGATTCATTTTCCAGAACCTCCAGTTCATCTAGAGTCAAACATCTCATACCAATTTGTCTGACAAGATACTTAAACCTATCTTCCGATAAAGCTTTAGTAACAATCAGCTACTGTTATTGCATTCCGTAAAGATAATTCAATCAATACCCTTTTCAACCTGTTCTTTTATGAAGTGATATCTGACATCGATGTGCTTGGTACGAGAATGTTGGACTAGATTGCACGAGATGGCTATGGCTGCCTTTGAGTCAGAATACATAGGTATTTTATCAAAGTGAAAGCCAATAATCCTGTGTGTTAGTTCCTCAACCATAGATATTGAAGCAGCACGCAGAATAAAGACCACATACACGCGTCTGCAGAAGACATTAAAGTGGTAGTCCCCCCTCGTTTTATGGACAACCAGCTGATTAACTTATCACCACCTATAAATTGTATGCCACCAGATGTGCTCTTTCGTAAATCGAGATAGCCCGCGTGATCCGAATCTAAAAAAGTAGTTAGTTCGAAACTGGTGTCCTTCGGATACCAGATACCTATGTTAATGGAATCTTTAAGGTACCAAAAGATCCGCTTAACCGCAGTGAGATGTTTCTTAGTCGGTTTCGCTTGATAACGAGTATAATAACATGTTGCATGTACAATATCTGGTCTACTTGTTGTTAGGTACATGAGTGCTCCGATCATATTATGATATTTCGTTTGGTCGACCGGAGTACCACTCAAGTCAGCATCTAGGTGTTTTGTAGCCATTGGAGTACCAATGCTATCACATGAGGTCATACCATGCTTTTTAAGTATCTCTTAAGCATACTTACTCTTGTTTATAAAGATACCACAAGGGGATTGGTGGATCTGAAATCCTAAAAAGAATTTTAGCTCCCCCATCATAGACATATCAAACTTGTTGTGCATTAGTTTTTCAAATCGTTTTGAAAGTTTTAGGTTCGTAGAACCAAAAATAATGTCATCAACGTAAATTTGCACAAGCAATATGTCTTACCCATGTTTAGTTATGAACAGAGTTGGATCAATAGAACCTATTGAGAATCCTTTAGATACCAGGAAATTGGAGAGTTCATCATACCACGCTCTTGGTGCTTGTTTGAGACCATATAATGCTTTCTTGAGACGGTAAACTTGGTCAGGATGATATGGGTTAACAAATCCATTTAGCTGGTTTATGTACACTTCTTCCTTTAGTGGTTCGTAAAGAAATGTTGTCTTAACGTCCATTTGGTATATTGTCAAGGATTTATATGTAGCATACGCAATGAACAACCAGACAGCTTCCAACCGAGCAACTGGTGCGAATGACTCTTTGAAATCAATTCCTTCCTTTTGAGCATATCTCTTAGCTGCAAGACGAGCTTTGTTATGAATCATAGTATTTTCCTCATCACGTTTATTTTTCCAGAGCCACTTCAAGTTAATGACATTTTTGCAAAGTGGTCTGTCGACTAATTCCCATACATCTAGTCGATCAAACTGGTGAAGTTCTTCCTGCATCGCTTCAATCCATGCAGAATCAGCCATGGCTTCTTTGATGTTCTTCGGTTTGGTTCGACTCACGGTGAGTGTGAACATACACATCTCGCCATCTGTTTCTAGCTGACGTCTTGTTCTAATTGATTGAGAAGGATTTCCAATGACTTGTTCTAACGGGTGATCTTTTGTCCAACGTTGTCCAGAAGGATGGTGTTGATAGAATGTATGCATGTTTGACGAATCAACATGACGAGACGATGTCTCCCCTCGTTCTTGTACCGGTGTACTAAAAACGTTTACAAATTCATCTTCTTCAACTTGTGCATTTTCTTTATTGGTTTTTGCTTGATTAATGTTCTCAGTAGCAGTGACAATTGGTGCTTGAGTGGGTGCTTGACTTGTAGTTTCTGGTGTTGTTTGAATGTTCAATGGAGGTGTATCTGCAGCAACGGTTGTTGAAGTAGATGGAGTTGTGTGTTGTTGTTGACGTTGATTAGGTGCATCAGCAGTAGTTACAGCGGAAGACTTTGACACAACTGGAGTAGTTCCATTGAGTAATTCATCGAACATCAGACTAAATAGCAAATCCAACTCATTTGACGTTGTTACTGTCTCAGCTGCTTGAGGAACATTTTCTTGACTTTGGGGACCGGGACTTAAACTGTCATGTTCAAGTGCCGTTGTCGGACATTGTGGAACGGGGTCAGAACTGACGTGATCTGACGCCATTTGAGGCAATTCATCAAAGTTAACATGAATGGTTTCAACTATTATTCTTGTTCTCTTGTTAAATACCCTGTAAGCTCTTGACTGAGTAGAATACCCTACAAAAATACATGCATCACCTTTTTCCTTCATTTTATCAAGATTTTCACCATCTCTGACGATGTAACAAAGAGAGCCAAAAATGTAAAAGAACTTAACTGACGGTTTTCGGGCATTGATGATGTGGTAAGGTGTTTTCTCATGTCGAGGAATTACAAGTGAACGGTTTTGAGTAAAACATGTTGTTGCAATTGCTTCAGCCTAGAAGAACAAAGGGACTTTAGCGGCGCTTAGCATTGTTCGATCAGCCTCAACAAGAGTATGGTTTTGTCTTTTGACAATGCCGTTTTGTTCGGGTGTTCGAGCAGTTGATGTTTGGTGTTTAATCCCTTCTTGAGCAAAGTATGCATGAAGAGTTTTATTCAAAAATTCCTTGCCTTTGTCAGTTCGAACTGTTCTTACTTGAGCGTGAAGTCCTCTTTAAACAAGTTTGAGGAGATCGATGAGAACTTCTGGAGTTTCATCTTTGGACCTCAAGAAGTGAGTCTAAGATCTGGAGTAGTCATCAACAATTACGAGAACAAATTTCTTTCCATTAATACTTTCTACCTGCATGGGACCACATAAGTCCATGTGTAAAAGTTGTAAACGTCTCTTTAAGCTTGGGGTAGTTTTTATCTTGAAATATTTACGTTTTGCTTTCCCCAACTCACAAGAAGAACAAAGATTAGTCGTATAAAAAAACAGAATTTCATTGGGAAGGCCAGTCAAAATATTCGATACTTTCCAAAGCAGTTATGTACAAATTTTTAGAGTGTAGACGACGATGCCATAACCATGCTTCTAATGATGTAGCTTGAGCCATTAAGCAAATTGGATTGGGAGTGGATGTGTCTTGAAGAGTGATGGAATATAGATCTGAGCCACAAGAACCTATGAGTGGATCATTTCCCTTCAAATCACAGATGTAACATGTAGACTTCCGAAAAGCAACTTCCAAATCCGTATCACAGAATTGACAAACAGAGAATAAATTGTGATTTAGCCCTTCAACATAATAAACCCTCTTGATAGTTACATTTACTTGAACCAGATCTACATAACCAATAATAGGTGCAATTTGATCATTTCTAAACTTCATCATACCCAGAAATGTCTCTACAAAATTACTTAAAAGCTTGAGATTTCCCATCATGTGCTTTGAGCACCCAGAGTCAACGATGAATAGAATTATCTCTACGAGCTACAAAATTATTAGAAGACATTGGAGTATTAGACAGAGTGGAGCACCTAGAAGTTATAGGTTCTAATATATTAGTAGTTCTAGATTCATTTCCTAGAGGCATACTAACATTTGTGTTGACATTTTCTATTGGGGACTTAGGTTTCCATTTGTATCCGGATGGTGTAAACTTACAGTACCACTATTTACATGTCTTGCTAATCTACTCATATTTCTTCCTAATTGTGCTTCTAGGTTTTTGGTTAGTGGATTCTGCAGCAACTGTTCTCTTAAGGATTGTTGCAGCTAGGGGTGTCAGTAGGGTCGGGTTGACCCGACCCGAACCCAAACCCAAATCCAAACCCAAACTCGATAAGCCTTATAGGTTCGAGTTAAATCGGGTTGAAAAAGCTTATCGAGTCAATTTGACCCGAACCCGATAACCCGATATCATTATCGAGTCGGGTTCGGATTAGATAATTCTTGTAATTGGGTTATCGGGACAACCCAATAAGACCCACGAAACAATACTTAACATTTTTTTAGTACAAATAGTATTTCTTTTGTTTTGGTATTTAACTTTTTTTAGTACGACTAGTAATTGAAACAAAAGAGGTTTACTAAAATACTTTATTATGTGATGATATCATTAAAGTAGTAGTCTATTCACGTAATTCTTTGATCTTACAATGCAAGTGGGTTATTGCGGAAATTTACTTAACCGAGGTTGTTTGAGACAAGCTTTACATATTGGTTCCAGAATAGAGTTGGTAGTGATCAGTCATTTAACTTATATATTTTATGCCATACTATAATAGGTTTAATAGATCTAGCAACGAGAAGATAGTAAAAAGTTTTGTGGCCTAAATGGCTAAAACTAAGTACCAACGATGCATCACATATGCTTTTGCCTCATACACACAGATACACGATACATTTATACAAGGGTTTCACAACAAAGGTATATGCATTTGCATGCAAAACATACGCATACATACATGTCCCTATAATGTGTCTACTAAACTTAAGCCCCTCTTGGAATATTGGCTTTAGTGTATCATTCATATACAATATTAGTGCATTTCTTATGTTACAGTCTACCTTTTTAAACAGAGATACCAAATGCAATTTCATCTCCATTAAACAGAGAAATAAACCTAATCACCCACCTGACATAACCCGACCCGAATACCACCCGAACCCGATAACCCGATTCCTTATCGGGTCAGGTTACGGGTGAGTTTCTAAAAATCAAAACCTGACTTAACCCGACCCGATAAGACCCGATAACCCAATAACCCGACCTATAACACCCCTAGTTACAGCAGATTGGTTCACAATTCGTTTGGGTCCTCTAGTACTAATAGGCACAGCCATAGGCATTTTAGTCCTATAATTCACGCCAATAATATAATGAAGAACACACATATCATGATTGTCATTCAACACACATTTCCCACAAGTAACACAAACACAGTTTACATTCGAGGTCTTAGTATTTAAACTGTCATTACACGCAGTTATAGATGTTTTATTATTAGAAGACTTAAATTTCCTACGGTGGTCTTCTACTTGTTGGTTCTTCCCTGCACTATTGTTATGCATGGATCTATCTTCTAATTTATTTCTCTTAAGTTGTGGTCTGCTAACACTAGTAGTGGAAATTACTCCTTGATAACATCAAATAACGTCTATTTTATAGCATCATTTATCCTACGATATTAACCCATTTTGTATAATTATTGCAAAGAATTGTTACTTAATCGTTTATATTTGAGAATTGCAGTAATTATGGAGTAATTGGTGAAACTTAGCAAAAGGCGCACATTCTAGAGCTTAAATGAAGATATTTTGAAGATTACTGTTCTGAAGACCAATACGCCGTATCCATCAAGAAGATACGGCGTATCCGTGCCTGCACTCACCAAAGACCACAAAAGGAATGAAGACCAATACGCCGTATCCAGAAGACTCTATACGCCGTATTCAAGATATGGATATAATATAATATTCTGGAAGATATCAAACGTGGTCCCTACTCTAAGAAATCCCCAATACGCCGTATCCAACCCCTTGGATACGCCGTATTGAACCGACTTCCAGACATTATAAATAGAAAACTCAAAAATGAGTTTTAAGTGTGCTAAATCATATTCTCGATACCTAAACCACAAAAGTTGATTTTCAAAAGAGAAAAAGAGCAGAAGAGGTCGAGCAACGTATTCAATTCCATAGGAGACATCGTGTAATTCCATATACTTTAGTAATCGTTCAGTTTTTGGTATCATTCGTTAACTCGGTTAGTTTACCTTGGCTAAATTATTACTCTTGTATTTATTATGACGTTTGAAGGCTAATACCTTCGGGTATTAGCCATTATTATGAAGATCTGAATGTTTGGTATTTGTTTATATCGATTTCTTGATTTATCGTTGTATGCTTGTTTATGTTTATCAATTTATACTTGTTTACGCGCTTTTGTATGCGACCTATCATTCAACTGGATCTAGCTAAGTGGACCAAGCGGATCTAGAGTCCGAGATAGCTCTCCATATAGTAATTTATACATCTAGAATAATAGTTACATAAGTATTGTCCTTCTAAGTCTGTGTCTAGGATACGCTTCAGGCTTAACTAGTTAATTGGACATTGTCGGTGGCTTATTGATCGTGTTGACTAGCAAGTGACCTAGATAAAATTCAACAAATAACTTTTTGATTCCATTGGATAGTTAGACAAGTGGACTACTAGTGTATAGATTACCATTAAGCGGTAAGTGGGTAAAGTCTCTATGAGCTAGGGTTTAACAAGATCACCATTGCTTTAATCCCTAAGATAGATTATAATCAGCAAATAAGGATGCTTTATGCGGATGCTTTAATTGTGACAGAATTATTGTGTCTAGGTCTTAGGAAGAAGTAACGCCTAAGTCTTAAGAATGATATGCCACCTCGAGAGAAGAAATCATTGCACTTAATAAACAAACCAACATTCTAATCGGATTAATAATGGTTAATACAGTTTTCTTATATAAGGTTCGACCGCTCTTTCATCTTCTGTCTATTAGCTTGCGTGGGTAACAGTGTCTTGAATTGATTGTAGTCACCAACAAAACCGTGCCAGTCTCTCAGGCTGAAAACCCCCTTTTCCCATTAGAACTAGGAATTAGACTGACATAGGTTTAACATAGGATTAGAGTAGAATTAACATAGATTAGATAACCAAGATATTAATTAAATTGATAGATTTAACCTCGCTCTCAGTGATCGACACCCTACTTACCATGAAACTACTACCGATCGGGTACACTGCCCGTTAAAGTGTTGTTTTTGGTTGAGTCGGCAAAATATAAATTTAAAACTTGAATTATATAAAAACCAACCCTACACTACAACACATCAGACCAGTATTATCAGCAGTACCCACCTCCGCCACCACAGTATCAGTAGCAGTAGCAGGATGATGATGAGTAGTGTCGAGACGACACAAGTTGGTTATGTGACCGCATGTTTTGGGTCACGTGTGTTTTAAAAACAACTCTCTAAACATTATTATTATTATTATGGTGTGTAAAATGCATATGTTGGCATTAAAACGATATTATCGTACTTTATATTAATAATTAATTAGGAATATTATTTTTATTATTTGTGTGCTATGCAATGTTTATATTTGTAACAGGAAAAAGAAAAAGAGAAGGACGCAAGACGAAATGACGTGAACTAAAGATTCAAAATTTCAATCACAATTGAAAAGTATTATTTCACTTTCCCATTTTATCTTTCTCTATAATATTTTCACATTGAGGACAATGCTTATATTAAGTATGGAGGGGGAGATAAACTAGAAAAGTTAAATTTATAAAATAAAAAAAAGTTAAAAGAAAATCTTTTGAAAAAATAAAATTTTATTGATCACATATAAGCAATCTGACTCTGGATTGATAACATTATTAGCATATTTATACCACCCAGAAAAAAATTGTGAGTATTAGATTTTAAGAATTCAGGTATCTATCTTTGATACCTAAGATGATTTTTATCTTTAGCTTTCTCGAGTTAAGGATTGAGCAATTGCAAATATCTCATTCGTCGTTACAGCTGTGTATGTGTAGTTTTGTCTCCTTTTCTGGAGCATTGGTATCGATTTAAAATTATATGAGTGTGCCGGTGATTTGTTAATTCTAGAACTTGTGCTTGAAATCTTTATGAGACCGCAGTAGGAATGCGTTCGCGTCTTATAAACATTTTACTGATTAAGAGGTAATAAAAATATAAATATAAGTAAACAATAATTTTGTTCAAAAACATTTCTAATAA
This sequence comes from Tanacetum coccineum, assembly GCA_026074375.1. Taxonomy (NCBI): domain Eukaryota; kingdom Viridiplantae; phylum Streptophyta; class Magnoliopsida; order Asterales; family Asteraceae; genus Tanacetum; species Tanacetum coccineum. Next base: position 25,540 of record BQNB010029980.1, read on the forward strand.
AATTATCTGAAATTTTATCCGTACGAATTGAAGAACGTAAATGCTGATATTGTTGTTTAAATGAAATGCGAAGGTTGCAAACTTCTAAGTTCGTTGAAGTAGTGTGCTTATCCTAAGTATGGGGGAAAACAAGTTTCCCCCAAGATAAAGTGAAATAAGGCAAAAATAAAGCCATCAGAAAAAAAAGAAGAGAAAAAGAGGATGATGTGATGGAATAGTTGGTTACATTACGGATAAGGTGGATTATGATTTTATTACAAACCTTTTTCAACAAATAATAAATAATAACACTAAATAAATTGCCTCTTTTGATGTTTATGTTTGATGCTTACGCCATGTTGGTGAAGTTTAGTTTCCTGTACAAGCCTATGGTAATTTTAACATCCCATGACTGCGCGTATGAGTGACTTCCGTTTACTATCCATTTTACAAAATTGAGCGAGTATGAAAAGAATCCTATCTATAAAAATTCGTAAGTTGCTTTGTCGCGTTATCTATGCTTGTGATCATTAATTTTTTTTTGTTAAAACGAAATACCTTTTGCGTTGATTGCTTGAGGGCAAGCAATAAGCTAAGTATGGGGGGATTTGATAACGCTCTAAATATGCATAAAATATCCCTCTAAAATACATGAAATATATATGTTAACGCATGAAATATTTCAAAGATTGGTTGTTTGTTGTGCAATATTCATTTCAGGACCAAGAATGAAGAAAAGGACTAAACGTGCAGAGAAAATCTCGTTAAATGCACTAACGGTCGTTATGAGAAGGATCTAGAAGAGAGTCTAAGGAAGAGTTAATGAACGAAGCAAAAGTGCGGCGTACAATTATTATTGTGCGGCGTACTTCATAGCGAAGTAAATGCAATTTAATTATACACCAAGTGCGACCCACTTTACCTTTAGTTACTCAAAAATCATAATGATTGCCATTATTGATGCACCCTTTGGCTTGCCACTTCTCCCAACTGATACCTCAAGATTGTGTATAAATTGAGCACGGATTTCAGGGCTTAAAGCATCCTTTTTCATTACTTCTCACTCTCAAATCATCTTATCTTAGAGATAGAATAGTTTTTGTGGAATTGGTGAAGAATCCCCTTGTTCTTCATCACATTCTAAGGTTGTAATCATCTAAGGGGCTGTGACAGAGTTGTTTATAGTTTGGAGTTGAATTTCTGGGTTGTTATAATCATTGTTCAATGGAAAACTCTTGAGAATCAATATAATTTGCTATTGGAATCGGTATAAACATGTTTCTCTCTTTGAATGTTATGTATTCTGAATCTAACATGCTTATTATGTGCTTTGAATCTATGAATATAGAGTAGTTTAACATGTTTGTTTGGGGATCATGAGGGAATTATAGATCTAACTAGGATAAACCAATGAATTTTGGAAATTATTAATATGAACTTGATGTTTTTATACTCATAATTTTTAATTACCATTTGATCATCATATTAGTCCGGATATAGGTCGAAAGACTTCGGTTATATGTTTGATTTCCAAGTTGTTTGTCTTTGACAACTAGATATTAGCCTTGTGAAGATTGGCTAATAAAATGATCATTAACCGAGGATAAAAAGGTTTAACGCTTATCCTCATGTCTAACAAACTTGGTTAAGAAAGTTCATATCTCTACTTTTCCAAACATGAATCGAACTCAAAGCATTTTTGTAATCAAACGTGAAGGCCGAAAGGATTTTTGATTATAATAAATAGACGATCATTTTGGTAAACTAACCATTTCTATAATCGATTATACTTTAATTCTTGAACCCATTACCCATCCAAGTTTATCCATATTTGTTCTACTTCCCTAAACAAACATCATTTTATTATCTTGAATTTGTGTTATCAATTATCTTTTGATCGTGACAGTCTATAGATATACCTTTTCGTAATATAATCGACCCTTTCTAAGAATTACCAATCACATGGAACGACCTGGTCTTACCCTAAACCTATACTATAAACGGGGGTTTATACTTTACCCGTGTGTTAGTTGGAAATTGGATAAAACTAGAATTATAAATTTAAAGCTTTTATAACACATCAAAGTTTTTGGCGCCGCTACCGGGGATTGATTTCATTCTTGAACTAGTCTTTATTATATTATAAACTAAAATTTTCAAAACCGCCGTACAGTTTTCTAGCAAACTGAACCTATTTTTTTCACAAAAAGTGCACCGCACATAACCATAGTGCGCCGGTTTTTCTGCAAATTACAGAAGTACGATGTACTTTTAAAAAGTACACTGCACTTTTTGTCCCTTTTACAAACAGAACCAGATTTTCAAAGGAAAAGAAAATCAAAACCAAAAACCCCAAACCCATAAACTGTAAATTGACCATTTGAAAATGTAGAATTTATTCCTTGTGTTTATAATAGTCAAAATCTTGTATTATCGTAATTCGTACATTAAAATGAGAAAAATCAAAAAGAACTATTTGATAGCTTGCTTGTTTAAATTTCTAAATGCCTGTATATTTCTCTTATTTGCTAAGCGTTGCTTATTTTACTTTGACTTATTACACTATAAATATAAAAACTGAAAATTTCAAAAGAATTAAAGAATTTTATTTGATGATCAATGTGCTTAAAAACTTGATACTTGCTATGTTTAAAATCTTCTTGTGAAGTGCGCCACACTTTCCTAGCTGAAACTAAACAGAATGCTTGTTTCTTCGTTTTTTAACAAAAATTGCTTGAATTTAAAAATGTTATCTGTTTATTGATAATATGTAAATGTAAAAAGGTATTGTTACTTGTTTTAACTAACCCACTAATGGTTGTTATAATGTTGTCTTATTCTATAAAAGTTATAGATCCCAATTCAAGTCTTGGAAAAATTTTGCTTAGGAGAAAGCGTTGTTGTAATATCGAGTGACAATGTTGAAGAATTTGGAGACTGAAACTCTCTAGAATTTCAGGACACTGCTAACAGTGGAGAAAAGAATGAAACGAAGGCTATGGGTTTTCACCAGATGGAGATCGAAGAAGTTAGCAATAGATTTGTGACTCCTTGTTTTGTCAATGGGCTAGAAGCTTATGATGGGGAGATTAATCTTAGAGTAAAAGAGAACATGATCTCAAACGAATATGCAGTAAACTATGCTTAGAACATAAAGTTAAAAGAGGAAAGAAAGTGGTTAAGAAGGAACTCATTGTTGCACTAAGAGGTGAAATCTATTTTGTGAAGTTTATTATCAATCCAGAAGAAGATGGTGTTGAACCTGGAGTAATTCTTGGAAGATCATTCCTACGCATGACCAAATCAATTACTGATTTCGAGGCTGGAAGTGTCACAATATACCCTGATATTGATCCATTCTTGGAAGAAACTGAAGAAGAAGAAAAGATCAATGATGATTGGGACCATCTGCTTAAATTTAACATAGATGATATACCACTGTTAGGTGAAGAAGAACTTTCGCCATTTGTATGCAAAATGGGGAAGAGTAGCCGTAATAAGAAGCGGGCAATGGAAAACCTTAACTTTTTCTATCAAGAAGAAGCAGCAAAAGAAGCATTAGCAATCAAAATAAGCCGAAAGTTTGCTTTATTGGAGGAAGAAAGGCCTATAATCGAGACAATGGCTTATCATGACAAATACAAGAAAATTCTCGATGAAATTTAGAAAGAAAGGTAGAGTTAGATGGAAAGATTGTAAAAGAAGAAGAGGAAGCAATAAAACGGATTAAAGGTGAGGCGTTAAAAGAAAAATACGACCCCGAAGCATTTATATTTCCCATAAGATTGGAGGGACAGGTTAACAAAAATGCGTTAGCAGATACTGGGCAGATATAAATACCATGCCTTACCAGATCTATGAACAGCGAGGGAGAGAAGAAATGAAGAAGGTTGATAGAGGAATTACAATGATAAATCACACTCAGGCAGAAGCTATGGGGATACTCACAAACGTTCTTTGTCAGGTAGGGGCCACTACCTTAATTGCAATGTTTCTAATCTTAGATATTCCAATCAACCGTGATTCACCAATAGTTGTTGGTCGGGGATTCCTGCGTACGATTGGCGGCATAGTCAATACTCCGAAGAGACTTTTCTCGACCTCTGATGGATTTTCCGTGCTGCAAGATCTGATGTTATGAGAAATGCAGAAAGTGATAGTGATGACAAGGAAGAGTACCAAATCAAGAGAAATAAGTTTGGAGCACCGATATATGGACCAAAACCCGCACCGTACTTGAACTGTAACGATCCAGCTGAGCGATCGTTAGCTATACCAACAGTAACTAACCCGTTTCGGAAAATTAGTGTTTGGAAAAAGGCAGTTAGTTTCCTTGGTTCATTACCAATACCATTAAAGCACATTAACTGGAAACCTGATTATAAAGTTTGTTATACTAAAGAAGAAGAAGCAACATGACAATGGCGTACTGAGATAAGGTTAACTGATCCGTATGGAAACATTTATTTGCATGTGTTTACAACAAAGAAAACAGACATAAAGTTGTCAGAGTATCATAAGTTGAGTGACATCATGTCACCCAATCGGTTTGTGGAGTGAAAAGTTAGACCAAGCTGGAATAAAGGAGGGAACCTATGTACTCCTATTATAACTATTTACTTTTTGGTTGAGTCTTAAATAAATCATTTGTATAAATCCATTAGGGATTACATTTGATGTACGGACATTAGTCCAATGAATATTAATATCAAGTTAATATGATGAGTTGAAATTATGTTTAAATTATGTAATTTGCAAAACAAGTTTTGTGTAATATATATATATATGTATATATATATATATATATATATATATATATATATATATAGTAAAAAAAGGGAGGGGAGTACGCCGCACTTCTGGGAAGTGCACCGCACTTTTTGAGCGATTTTCATAAATAAATCTTCTCAAACACGATTCTAAATCATTTAATAAACACACACACTCACCAAAACCGCCGGGGTTCTCACAAAAACAAAGAAAAAGTTTTAAAAGATCAATCTACCAAGTTTTTAATCATGCCTAGGGTATGTTAATATCATTCCTTAACTTGTTTATTATCAATTTGTTTAAATTTCTTGTCCATTAGGGTTTATAATAATTAGATTAGGGAAATTTAAATTTTTGTTTCTTATGAACAATTGACCCTTTGAATTAGGATATTTAGAAGTTATTTGACTCATGCGTGCTTGATATTGATTAATCTAAAAACACTGTTCATATTATGAATTTACATTTAAAAATAAATTGTTTGAAGATCATAAAATTTTTCATCAACCTAGAAAGTTCGCCGGTTTTGTCCCAAAACCGCTGCACTTTGCCCATTTTCCAGAATGTATGCCGCACTTCAGGGAAGTATGCCGCACATTTTACATCAAAAAGTCACACCAAATCATTTCTAACATAACTATACACCTTATTGTTGATTATTTTTTATGTGTAGACTATACGAACACATGATGATGAGGCCGGACCATCACGATCCAAATGCTCTAGACAACATGAAACCGAGGAAGAGGTATTGCTTCCACAAGTTCACCATGAGTTCTTGCTATGGGAAGGATGTAACAGGGATGAAAAGTCTAGGTACAACACTAGATTGGTCTAATTGCGGCGCACAATTTCTCAAGTGCAACGCACTTTACCTTCAATTACTCAAAAATCATAATGATTGCCATTATTGATGCAACCTTTGGCTTGCCACTTCTCCTAACTGATACCTCAAGATTGTGTATAAATTGAACACGAATTTTAGGGCTTAAAGCATCCTTTTTCATTACTTCTCACTCTCAAATCATCTTATCTTAGAGATAGAATAGTTTTAGTAGAATTGGTGAAGAATCACCTTGTTCTTCATCACATTCCAAGGTTGTAATCATCTAAGGAGGTGTAATTCAAGCTATTAAGGGCTGTGACAGAGTTGTTTATAGTTTGGAGTTGAATTTTTGGGTTGTTAGAATCATTGTTCAAAGGAAAACTCTTGAGAATCAATATAATTTGCTATTGGAATCGATATAAACATGTTTCTCTCTTTGAATGTTATGTTTTCTGAATCTAACATGCTTATTATGTGCTTTGAATCTATGAATATGGAGTAGTTTAACATGTTTGTTTGGGGATCATGAGGGAATTATGGATCTAACTTGGATAAACCAATGAATTTTGGAAATTATTAATATGAACTTGATGTTTTTATACTCAGATCTCTTAATCATCTTTTGATCATCATACTAGTCCGGATATAGGTCGAAAGACTCCGGTTATATGTTTGATTTCCAAGTTGTTTGTCTTTGACAACTAGATATTAGCCTTGTGAGGATTGGCTGATAAAATGATCATTAACCAAGGATAAAAAGGTTTAACGCTTAACCTCATGTCTAACGAACTTTGTTAAGAAAGTTCATATCTTTTCTAAACATGAATTAAACTCAAAGCATTTTTGTAATCAAAAGTAAAGGCCGAAAGGATTTTTGATTATAATAAATAGACGATCGTTTTGGTAAACTAACTGTTTCTTTAATCGATTATACTTTACTTCTTGAACCCATTACCCATCCAAGTTTATCCATATTTGTTCTACTTCCCTAAACAAACATCATTTTATTATCTTGAATTTGTGTTATCAATTATCTTTAGATCGTGATAGTCTATAGATATACCTTTTCGGAATATAATCGACCCTTTCTAAGAGTTACCAATCCCGTGGAACGACCTGGTCTTACCCTAAACCTATTCTATAAACGGAGGTTTATACTTTACCCGTGTGTTAGTTGGAGATTGGATAAAACTAGAATTATAAATTTAAAGCTTTTATAACACATTAGTAACACACGGGTAAAGTAAGATTGGTTCAAGAAACCAAAAATGCCTCCATCTCCTGATCGTGATTGGAATGCTGGTAAATAAATTGATTTCAGACCTCCTCAGACTTGGATCAGCAAAATTGCTAATGCAGGATAACCTCCTCTTACCTTCGATGAGCTGATGAGCACTCCCATCGACTTCTCAGCATATGTCTTGAATAATCTAAAGATTGAGAATTTGACACAAGAATATCTTGTTAGACCAGCTTTCAATCTACTCAAGGGAACATGCAAAAGCTGAGTGGAACTCGAATATCATTTTGAAGAGTGTTATAAGGCTGTTACCGATAAACTTGACTGGACGACCCCTGAAGGACACAATATCCATTTGACCTCAGCAAGCCTCTACCATTAATTAAAGATCAAGGTCGTCAAGTAGTTCCTGCTAACTACTTCTTTAACAACGACCTCGAATTTCTCAAAGGTGGAAGTTTAAGCAGCAAATACATGACTTCTACAAAAAAACCAAGCCTGCTAAGTATGATACTATTGAGGGGATAGAAGACATGGTTCAATCGCTATGGAGTCCAGTGAAAGTATCTTATGACAAATTTGCTATGTGGGGAATCTCTCACTGGGGTCCAAAACGACAACACTTCTATGGATATGCAAGCAACAGGAAGTCCAAGCATGATTTGCTCTCCACAAAAAGAATCATTGCAGTAACCTATGTTTAAGTGATGAAGAAGTAAGATTATGAGTATCTAGAGGAGATTATTGTTCGAAGAGAAGATCAGTCACTTCACAAGTTCATAGAAGGAGACTTCCCAAGACTTAATCTGTGTGACATTGAAGACATGCTTCTCCTCTTAGTTCAGAAAAGCTCTCCAATCTGGAGAAAGATGACCTTTTTAACTTGAACGTGGCATTGCGGATGTTTACCAGACGGGTTGTCATTCTTAAGCGGGTGGAAGACTTTCAGCTGGGAGTCGAAAAGCTACCAAAAGAAGCTAAATCTCACCAAGCCTTTTTTTTTTGGGTAAAAGGGACGATACCCCGGGTAAATCTCACCAAGCCTGAGACGTTCAAATCTGACATCTCCAAAATGACCCCATACACTGCATACAACAATCCACAAGGAATCATATATCAAGACAAGTTTAAAAGAAACAGGTTAATGCGCTTTGATGAACTCTATAAGTTCTGTTACGGCACACTCTCATCTGTTCGAAGGGTTCTTCATGATATTGCTTCCAGCTTGGAGATGGATTACTTGCCAAAAAGAACATGGAGTAAACTAGACAGGAAAAGGTCATGCATCATGATCAAGTCAATCGATCAATAGCTCTTTGAAAGAAGGTTAATGAGGAATCTGGAGAAGTTTGTTGGAGGGAGAGAATACGGAAATGACTTCAGGCTGCTTGAACGGACAATATGACTGTGTCATATTCTGTCCTACTCCATTTCAGGTCAATTTCTCGTATATTATAAATTTGTGAATATGTACATACGTAGTGTAAGACTAGAATTAGGCATTTATAGTATTTGAGTGCGAATTTTCAAGAATTTCTTAGTAAATGCAAAAAATTTCAAATTAACGCACTCAAATACCATATTATTCCCTCATAATTTTAGGGGAGCATTAAAATGTTCCAATAATTAGCATATTAATAATTGGACATTTTTCCCCAAACAAAAGATTTGACATTTTTGATAAGGGGAGAAAATCTGATTAAAATATATGGCTAAAAAGATGTGAATTTAAGGACTCAAGTGCAAGCTTCTCCCCTCATGTGCTAAACATTTCCGATTATCAATGCACATGTTGAGGGGGAGCATAACAAATAGTTTTAAGGCTGTGAATGATACCAAAAGACCGACCAAGTATTTAATTATTTGGAGTTATAAGGTGGTTAGGTATAGGTATTTGTTCCTATGATCCAGCCAAAACTGGAGGGATCTACCCAGGGACACTCCATTAGTTAGAATAGAAAGTCCTTAGGTATGATAAAATGGAGAAAAAGTGAGAAAATAGAATAGTGCAGACTGAGATGGAGCCAGTACTGGAACAAACCCAACAAGGTACTAGTCATGAATTCTCGGTAAGCACTGAAGGGGTTGAAGAATTAAAAAGAAAAGTTAAGATAAAGGGTGAAAAGAAAGAAGCCCTCCTTACACCTAAGCAGAAACCGGGTCAATACATCTGCTGTCAGAATCACAATGATGATTGCTGACATTGAAGACTAACATCATGGACTTAGTGATGCAATGCACAGCCCTCCCTAGCCACTCAAAATCTCTTAGAATATTTCTGTTTCATTTCTCACGAAGATTACATACATTTCTATCGACTTTCTCATTCCAAGTTAGTTGGTATTGAAAAGGTGGCAGTCTGCTCCAGCCTCCGATTACTAAAACCAAATGTGCACTATTGAGACTAGAGCCAAAAGACATCATTCATAAATCTCATTAGGACACTTATTCAAAATATTTCTTGCTAATTCACACAATGTGAAAACAAGAAATATATCAAGAGTCCTACGCATTATCCTTGTGATTTTGGCCAGAACATCCGAGTGATACTTAAGTGTTCACAGTGAAGATGGAAATCTTGCTTGAGCTAACATCAAACAAGCTCTTGGTAGGTGAATTATGAGATCCTACACGGACCGCCACACA
>BQNB010029980.1:40000-55295 GCA_026074375.1 Tanacetum coccineum
TATCACTTACCCATTCATACAGGTAATCCCGATGGTGGTAGTAGCTGGTTCAAGACAAGTCAAGATTCATAGCCACATGCTCATACTCGATCGACATATATAAAGACATCATGAAAGCTCAAGTACATGTTTCAAGACTTCCGCTACTCTAATACCGTCAATCTTTCTTAAAGTGACGAAGTATTAAAGTTAAAGAATTTCAAGAAATTTCCGCTACTCTAATACCGTCAATCTTTCTTAAAGTGACGAAGTATTAAAGTTAAAGAATTTCAAGAAAGATGGCTACACAAGCTTTCAAAATCAAAAAAAGTATTAGCATGTCGGTCCGAAGGACGCAAATACACAAGATGGCAAAAGATCACAAGATGATGAAAAGGGATTATGCTTGGTTGATGATCTCAAAGAAGTTAAAGTTCACATACAATTCAAGCTTATAGGAACAAGCTCAAGCCTAAAGTCTAACGATCACCACGCATATCACAAGTTAAAAGATAAAGATTCAAGACCTCGAGCAAAGACCGAAGATATTCATTGAATGTAGAGCTTAAGATTTTTGTAAACGGATGTGACCTCCCTTAGGGGGAGATTGTTAGGAATCGAGAAAAGACTCGGTCACACCTAAAATTACGTAGCTCATAGGTCTTAGTTACTTTTTGGAACATTAAATAGGTATAAAGGCCCAAGGCCCATGGAAAGCCCATAATAGAGCCTATGGCCGGCCACATCATAGTATAAGTACCCTCTCCATAGCTTGGAGAGGGTGCTTGGTTGTTCACTTTCTCATTTTATTCAAGCTAATGTTCTCTCTTCCATTATCTCTCTAAAAGTATTCATCCTTCCACTTTCTCTCTCTAGTTCTTTGTCATTTGATTATGAGATTAGATATTTCATGAATTCTACAAAATGAAATATGTTTTTGATTCAACTGAAAATGATCTTAGTGCAACTTGGAAACAAAATGAGCTTTTGAATGATCAACTCTTGGAAGAAAAACTCAAGCATGAAATCAAATGTTGCGTGTTGTTGAGTCATGAATGTGTCAACAATAATGTGCAAGACGAAATTGAGAAAATTTAGAGGGACTCTATTGAAATTCAAGAAGGAATTCAAAAACGAATAAACATTATTGAAAATGATGTTCAAATATGTCTAAAATAAACTCTTGATTTTGAATTACAATTACAACATGAAAAAGAAAGACGAAAATGTGAATCTTCTTTGAAAACTATTTGTGAAACCTCTTAAATATCAAAGATGGAAAAGCTTAAGAGTGAGATGTGTCTTTGGAATTTAAAGTACAATCTTTGATAAATGAATGAGAAAATGTCAAATCAGAATATTAAAAACTTTTTGATTCAATAAATAAAGTCCGACTCAAAACTTCTTTTACATTTAAGGGAAATCAATGAATTGATTGAGCATGTTAATCAAAAGACATATGCATACAGAAGTACGTGCACAAAATCAAGATCTTTTGATAACAATATCTGAGTTAAAAGCTAAACTGAAAAATGTTGAAAAAGTTAAGTCTATGAACACTAAGTTTGACAAAAACCAATGTTTCTTATTAGCTTCTTTGTGTTACACCGCTAAATAAACAAGTTTTTGAAAAGAAATCTGGTGCTCCTAAAACAAAAGAGAAACATGTTTTGTCAAAAACAGTCACTTTACAGACTTCACCTAACAAAAAGAAAGATGTTGAAACAAACAAAAATGTCATAGCACCAGGAATGTACAAAGTTAAGATTTCAAAGAAACAGGAAACAATTACAAACAAAGCTAAGAGTGTTTTACCTTCTACAGGACTAAAAGCTGCTTCTAGTGTTAAAAGACCATCAAATAAAGATTCACCATTCAGGAATAGTATCTTATCCAACACTAAGAATTCATCGAAGAAAGTAGAAGTTTCTGTTAGGACAAATAAAAAGACATACGTTGCATCCAAGAATGTTGTTTAAAATAAAAAGATTGTAACTGATGTTGATGTTAAAAACGCTCTTAAAGCGAAGGATGTATTATGTGTTTCTTGTGCTAAGAATGTGCTTATCCCGTGTCATGATAAATGTCTTGCGAATTATAAATTGAGTGTGCATTCGAAAGTTAGGAAAGCCTTATTCACTACTCCTAGAACAGCTAAATCTATGTGTAAAGATACTACTCCAGTAGTTTCCAAAACTAAGATTGCTGCAGTTACTACCTTAAGTGCCAAAAATAAGGTCTCTAGTGCTTTTAAGACAATTTTAGTAACTCTGCGAGAAAGTTCACCTAGCACATACATGAAGAATAAAATAAGAACTAGTCGAATGTGGCAAAAGTGGTATGAATTACAACCAAATGTTGTTTGGTCACCTATTAAGACGATTTCAAATGTTGTTAATAGTAGAAAAACTGTTAATACATCGGTTCTTGTTAAAAAATGGGTAGCCAAAATGATCACTTGTTCATACGTGGTTTCTTCATGTGTTGCAGGTAGTTCAAATCGTTCTGTGGATTATTGATAGTGGCTGTTCAAAGCATATGACTGGTGATCGTTCACTGCTGAAAAATTTCATTGAGAAATTCATGGGCACAATCAGCTTTGGAAATGACCACTTTGTAGCGATCACAGGCTATGGCGATTATGTAAAAGGTAATATCACTGTTTGTCATGTATATTATGTTGAAGGCCTAGGACACAACCTCTTCACTGTAGGACAATTCTATGACGGTGATCTAGAAGTTGCTTTTTGCTCCAACACATGCTATGTCCGTAATCTAGAAGGAGATGATTTGCTTACAGGAGCTCGTGAATCCAATTTGTATACTATCTCCATTTTAGATATGGCTGCTTCTTTACTTGTTTGTCTTCTCTCCAAAGCCACTTCAACAAAGTCATGGTTATGGCACCACAGACTCTCACATCTCAACTTCGGTACCATTAACGATCTTACCAAACACGATTTGCTTGATGGTCTTCCGAAATTCAAATACACTAAAGATCATCTGTGTTCTACATGTGAGCGGGGAAAAAGTAAGAAATCTTCTCATCTACCTAAATTGGTTCCAAGCACTCATTCCAAATTGGAATTGCTACATATAGATTTATGCGGCCAATGAGGGTAGCAACCATCAACGGAAAGAAGTATATTCTTGTGATCGTTGATGATTATTCTCGATTTACATGGGTATATTTTCTTCATACAAAAGACGAGACCCCAAAGATCGTAAAGAAGTTTATTGCTCAAGTTCAGTTGAATTGCAACACCAAAGTTCACAAGATTCGTACAGACAACGACACTGAATTCAAAAATGCAACTCTTAAGGCTCATTATAAAAAGTTAGGCATTATGAAACAATTTTCAATTGCTCGAACACCTCAACAAAATGGTGTTGTTAAAAGACGCAATCATATCCTTATCGAGGCTGCACGCACAATGCTTATCTTTTTACGATTACCTGAATTTCTTTGGGCTGAGGCAATTTCTACCGCTTGCTTTACTCAAAATCGGTCAATAATTCATACAAGGTACAACAAGACACCATATGAACTTCTTCATGGCAGAAAACCAAATGTGGAGTATTTCATGTGTTTGGTTTATTGTGTTATCAACAAATAATCGAGATGATCTTGGAAAGGTGAAACCTAAAGCAGACATTAGAATATGTGAAATCATAAAGGGGGAGGGTGAATACGTTTCCTTTATAAACTTAAAGCTTTTGTATCAAACAACTAATCAAGTTTATACTACAATAACTATACTAAATAATATCAAACAAAGCATATCATCACAACATAATATATAACACAAACATAGATGCAATGCGAATATAAATATAAAGCGATAAAGTCAAATATAAATGTAAAGCGATAAGTAAAAGAAAGCGTAAACCGGACACAATGATTTATAGTGGTTCGGCTATGAAGCTCCTCTTCGCCCTACTCCACTCCTTGAGTACCCAACTCGAGAGTTACTTCACTAAATCAACAAGCTCCTTTTAGGCGGAGAAAACCATACAACGTCGCTTACACTTTATTCGGTACTAAGCTAAATACTGATTCATTCTTCGGGTGCAACCAAACCCATTATGTTTTATGGCCCAACATAACAAACCTTGTGTTTTATGGCCGAAATACATAAACCACCTAACATCTAGTTTGTTGTATAATGATCGGTACACAAATGTGTATAATGATGATCCAAGACATAATTGTCAATTGGATGTAAAATCCTAATCTAAAACATCAAGATCACTAAGCATGATGTTGTTGATGAAGATGACAAGTCTCTTGGCTTGTTGTGATAGATCTTCATATATGTAGGTAAGTGGTGGATGATGATGGCAAGATCTATAAGCTAGCTTGAATGGGGAATCATGTAGAATCATGCTTGCAACAAATGAAAGTTAGAAGCATTATGATCAAGGGTTATTGGGGTTTTGATGATATGATTACTTGTGTTTTTACATTATAAAAACTTGTTTATAATGATCCTAAATATGTGTAATAATGTGGAAGAAAGGTTGTGAAAAGCTAGCTCCAAAAGAGAAGCAAAATGGTGGTATTTTCAGAAAACCCAAAACTTGGTCGTCAAGGTGCTACGGATCCAAGGATGGTGGAGCCGTCTGCCTGTTTAGGTGGATCCGTGGATCCCACTGGACAATTTCAAAATTGTTAAAAATCTTTTTAAATCTTTTGCTTAGATCCTTAATGTACTTACAAAATCTTGTTAGATATTGTTCTAGAAGGAAAATCAAGCTTAACATTAAAATGGTAAGATTTGTTAGATATGAAAATATCTTATAAGATTTGTTTCCAAAAATGGTTAAACAAGAATAATTAGTTTTGTCTTTTTTCTCTAATTATTTTGTCCTTTTATCTAATATAGCTTGACATGTTTTGATCTTCTAAGATTGTTTCCTAATATGAAAGATCTCGCCTAGTTAAGTTAGTGATTAATTTTGCCCTATTATTTAATATGATTAATCACATAGTTTGTTAAATGGGTTGATCATAATGCAACTTAACAAATATATTTATACCTTTTGTTGAAGCATGAGTATACTCGAGACGTCATGAGGTGTTGATGAATGTATGTGTTGATGAGTTGTGATCACGCGTAACTTGCACATTTTACGTTATGTATTACAAGTTACTTGTTTGTCATTATTAAAACCAAAGGACTTGTTTAGTTTAATTATCATAATATTTGCACTAACAATCTCCCACTTTTTGATGATGATAAATATGTTTACACTTCCTTCTCCCCCTTTTGTCGAAACAAAAAGGTGTATGCTCCAATCCTTCAATCCTTCTCCGTTAACACTCTTTCATCCCTATTGCCGAGAAGGGCGTGTCCTTGGAGTTAAATTTTGTTTCTCCCCATAAAGGCGAGCTTGCATTATCCCGAGTGAAGTTATACTTCAATCTTCATCTTCTAAGAAACTTTGAGCTATCTACATTGATGTCCTCGAGCTCCCCCTAGCTCCTTGCACTCCTATGATTATTGACCTTGGTTGCTAACGAATCCATGGATCAAATTTCTTAGAAAGACTTAACTTACATCACAGGTTAGTTTTGTGGAACATAATATATATATCATGAAGTAATAGGAGAAATATATGATAAATACATGTATGCTTGTTCTTGACGAGTGCTCCCCCTTATTTGAGGCATCAAGGTATTATCGAAAACCAACAAAAAAATGTTAGTGCGAAACTAGATACTCCGTTGGACTAATATGTACAACTAAATATATACAAGATGCACTCTTTAAGTGCTTGTTGGAAGCTCCCCCTTGTTTGGGACACCAAGGAATTGAGTTATGGAAGTATACTACAAAACAAAGTTAGTAGACAAGCGCACATGTACATAATAACGATGATAGTTATGTATGTAACAAAAATTAGATATAGAAGAATAGTATTTTGATCCTAAGGTTTAAGATAATGTTTAGGAGAAAGTAGCATAACTAATAGATAAAGTGCTAAGGGTTAAAAATCAAGAAATTTCAAATTTTAGTGTCTGCTAGGGACGGATCTACCAAAAGCACTGGCGGATCCACCATCCTTGGATCCGTCGATCCCAGAGACCCTTAAAATAGGCAGAACCTAGTTTTGTAGTGATGCGTAATTTCTTTTAAATAAAAACTATGTCAGGTTTTACATTTATAAAACCCTAACTACCTTGACTATTCCTACTCACTAAAGAGCAGTGTACCCTATCGTGTATAGTGTAGTGATTGGTAAGTACGGGTATCAACCCAAAGAATAGTTTGTGCCTCTAATTGTCTAATCAATTTTATTATTCTACCTAAGAAAGCAAGAAAGAAAGCTTGTTTGAATATTTGAGATTATTATGGAGTTGTTTTGGTGGTAAGCCTTGCTTGTCGAAAAGGGAATTGGTATAGTGGTGGACAACTAGGGAGGATGAACGCAATTAATTACAATGATCTCTAGTGCAATGTCTGATCGCGATCTTATAGCCACTTATCTTATGAGATACGCTTAATCCTAAATAGGTGGTCTCATTATTAGCTTGCACTCCTTATCTGAATATCAATGTTAAGGGGTCATGGGTCGACCACCAATGAATACTGGTCATTCAGTTAGAGAGACCTCAACTTAATACTTGTTCAGAGCACAAGGATCACTTAAACGCACTACATAAAATAATAAAGAAAACGATAAAACAACGAGATCATAACTTAATAAATCAAAAGATAATTAAATAATTAAATGCCAAGAACAAATAATAAAGCACAGTTAATAACATAGCAACAATAAATTAAACCGCATGATTTGCTCAATCAAAATAATATGGGTGATTATATTTGACAAAAATAAATTGAAGTATGATTACAAACTGTGTTGAATTAATGCTCTAGATCCCCTAGTTGAACGCTATAGCAAACCTTGAAGGGTTTGCCCTACACCAGGCTGCGAACATCCTCTGTTTCTTCCTTTTTCTCATATGCGACTAAACCACCAACGAATGGAATAATATCACAGAATGATTCAATTCATTCTATTTATAATGAATGATATGTTTAGGGTATTGCCACAGTTGGTCCTCCATCTTTATGCACTTTTATAATTATTTCCCGTAACATAATAACTTTTATGCAACATTGGCCCCTGTGATGACTTATCGTTACGGCGTAACGACATCGATCACATTATGTCGTAAACCTTCTGATGTGGTTTTCCATCATATAGCGTAAAAATATGTTACGGCGTAATTAAATCCAAACGTTACGCCGTAACCCTTAATCAGCAAAATTATCATTTCCATAATAAATATTTTACGGCGTAACTCATGCGGGACGTTACGTCGTAATGCCTCGTCAACACCAAATCTTCGTAATTAATAATTGATTACGGCGTAACTCCTGCGGGACGTTACGCCGTAATGCCTCGTCAGCACCAAATCTTCGTAATTAATAATTGATTACAACGTAACTCCTGCGGGACGTTACACCGTAATGTCTTGAAAGTCCAATATTGCTCGTTTTTGTGTCCAAATCTCGTGTTTCTTCCATATACTTGCATTTTTCCTAAAAACAACTAAATAACAATAAATATATCGAATTCAAGTATTTATAAGATAATTGCAAGTATTTTTAGGGAAAAATTGACACTAAAAAGTATCAAATATTTGATGTTATCAAATATCCCCCACTTGACTTCTGCTTGCCCTCAAGTAGACCTGCTAAAATAGTTTATGAAAAGATTTCTTTGATTTAACTCAAAGAAAAGAATCTATAAAAGACTTATTCTAGAAACATCGAAGCCGAACACCTTACGAAAAAGGGATCAAAAATCACTCAACTCTCAACTAGTCTAAGTGTTCATTTTTGGGGTGATCGCTCATCTGCACAGTCATAGTATGTATTCTATCATAAGCTTGGAGAGTACACAAATCTGCACCAGTTAGAGTTAGGGTCTAAACAATTCTTAAAGGCAACATTGGTGACATAACACAGGTTTATTGAGTGATATAAGGGTTAAGATATACATGAGATACACATTTAATTGGTGATAAGACACAGACAAAAAATAGTACTATATAATCTAAGGTATCCATAATCGGCTACTGCCCATCCATAGTCCAAGTCTTTAAGTGCAAAAATCTGATCATATCATCAATACGGGTTTGCTAATAATGAGATTTTACGGAGCGTGCTAACCCATTCTTCATAACATTGGATGGCTTATAGTTGCACCATCCTTAAAATCACTAGGTGGCTTATAGTTGCACCACCTTTATACTTGGTTTTATAACACGTAACCACCCTCAAGAGTCATCACATTAGGTGGCTTATAGTGGCACCACCTTTTTCTTTTTAATTTTATTATACTCCTGGACATAAATAACATATCCCCCTACTTGAGATAAACAGTATCGAAAGTGACAATGTCGAGGGGTCTTCTATGATCAAAATAATATGTCATCAACAAAAGTGCCAATCTTCGAACCATTTTCCTGAACCATAGACTTAGGTAGCCAGAAATTACAACACAAGGATAAATATAGACTACAGGGTTGGGTAAGGCGAAATGGTGTAACGAAACATATAAAAATGGGTGAAAACATAGATTGGCTAAACAAGGGTGATCTAGGGGTATCTTGCACTACTGATGAGTGCAAACAAAGCGTTTAACAGGGGAGGTCGACAAGTCAGTGTAACTAGTCGATAAACACACACATATAGGCTTATTTGGGTGAATTTCTAATTTTTGCCTTCTGAACCATCTATTCCTGCTAATCAATTAGGTCTCGAAATGATGTACATGCCAAGTTCTAAAGTCTACAATACTACCGGCACACTCATATTTTTGGTGGATTTTTGTATAATAGATGAAAACAGAACATCAGGCTTAAACCTCACCAAGTAATAATAAAGGGTAATAGTGCGCTCGGCAAAGATTTATTCTAGTTCAGTTAGAAAAACATGTCAAATTTTTAAAATTGGCACAATTTCAAAGAAAACTAGAAAATCGAAGGCAAATATAGGTCAAGTGATAATTCTACTCTCATCCCCCCACTTGGTTTGTACAATGTCCCTATTGTACATTTAAGGAAATGAACATTCAAAAATAAGAGTAGAATTAGAACGGAAGACTCCCTTGGATTTGCTCGGAATTGTATGAAGAGACAGCATGCTCTAAGCCATGCTCCAAGTCTGCTTCCTTGAGCAACATCCACCATCACAGGCAACTTCATTAACAACTAGAATAACGTTTAACTAGACCGGTTTAGGATACTTCCTTGCAGCTTGAATAGCATCCTAGCACCTCATCCTGTGCAATACCTGTATAGCTGCAGGAAAGACTAATACCAAAAGCATAAACCTAGATAGAAAGAACCATAACACATAATATACAAAACTATACAAAACCTAACTCACTTTCTTAGGAATCACGATTGCATTTAGCGTATGCAACAAGCCTTTAAAACCACTTGGTGGCCCAAGTGGACGAGTGAAGTCTCTTGATGGTTTCCAACGAACATACCCACAAAGTTCATTTACTTGTACACGATTTAGAAATGTTTAAAAACTTGATTTTTAGGTTTTCAGAAAGAGGTTACGGTGTAACCCCGGTGGTTATGCGGTAATTGAGTGGTAATTTTGAAAATTTTAGTTTAGTTGTTACGGCGTAACTATTTAAAGATTTACGCCGTAATTGATGTGGTTACGGTGTAATCTTAGGTGTTACGCCGTAACTGCTGCTACAACAGCTACATTTACCATACAATTACGGGTCGAGCCGGTCTCGATTTTATCCTCCTTGTTGATGAACCTGCAAAAACAAGTGAAAACCATACAAACCAACTAAAATGTAGAAATTGAAATTAGCTAAACTAAAGGATAGGTTGGGTTGTCTCCTGAGTAGCACTTTTCTTTTGAACCGAGTCTTTAAGTTAGACTCAAGCCTCAATCACAGGCTTATTTGGACATCTCCACACATGTCCAATCCACATGTCTCCTCAACCTGTAAATAATCGCTCATCCTGCACACTAACAAACAAGTGCATTAAATGTGTAATAAAACTGAGAAAATAGAGGAGCATACATTAATGGCATTTACTTGACTCATGAATAAAATTTAAGGTTCAAGTAATGCCCAAACTATTTTTGGTGTCTCAGAACTTGTTACCATAATATGCCGCAACAAGCACTACCAAGTCACGCCATAACCAAGCCTGAGACGCATTTTTTATTTAATTCACACAAACAAACAAGCACACAAAAATAGGAGAAGAATAGAAGGTTCAAGCAAACACAAGCACAAACAAACACATATATATCAATCAAAAAATCAAAAACTACAAAAAACCGTTCCCCGGCAACGGCGCCAAAAACTTGATGCGTAATTTCTTTTAAATAAAAACTATGTTAGGTTTTACATTTATAAAACCCTAACTACCTCGACTATTCCTACGCACTAAAGAGAAGTGTAACCTATCGTGTATAGTTTAGTGATTGGTAAGTACGGGTGTCGACCCAAAGAACTGTTTGTGCCTCTAATTGTCTAATTTATTTTATTATTCTACCTAAGAAAACAGGAAAGAAAGCTTGTTTGAATATTTGAGATTATTGTGGAGTTGTTTTGGTGGTAAGCCTTGCTTGTCAAAAAGAGAATTGGTATAGTGGTGGACAACTAGGGAGGATGAACGCAATTAATTACAATGATCTCTAGTGCAATGTATTGTCACAATCTTAAAGCCACTTATTTAGTCTTTTCAGTCGACAGTCTGCTTAATAGGTTTACAAAAATATACCCTAGGGGTATGTTGATCTAGCTTAATTTTCTTATTCATACTGCTTTGATCAGGCGACCTATCAGGTAGGTTTCGTGATTGATTATTGCTACATGCGGGAGATCGAGGTCTATTCTCAAGGTCATATTTTATCATAAAAATTTTCTTAGTAAGAGTTATAAAATTATGATCTTTTTCTCCATATCATAACTAACCCTAGCGTTATCGATTCCTAAGAATTTTCTTTATCAAACATTGATTTCCGCCCAGTGATTTGTTGCTAAGAATAGGGCACTGCCTAGAATTATTGTCTCATTAGGAGTTTTATCGATAATTACGAAATCTGAAGGAAATAAGAATTTATCGTATTCTAACTAGAATGTTTTCAATTATACCTAAGGGTGCCTTCTTCGTCATATCGTCCATTTCAACAAGCATATTGGTGTTCCTTAGATTGGTTGTCTTAAGTACTCAAATGTGTTCCTAGGCATAACATTTACACTAGCGCCTAAATAAGCCATACCATTAAAGTTAAAATTACCAATAGTGCAAGGAAGTGTGAAATTTCTTGGATTTAGCTCCTTAGGTGGCAGTTGGCACTGTAAGACATAGGTTGTCCTTTCCTCTTTATTTTTATCCCTCTGAACGTCAAATACTCCGTGGAGATTGTTAAGCTTTCTTGACGAGATAGGTCTATGTGGCGTCTCATGATCAACATTAACCACCTTACATTGCTTGGTAGATGAGCTTGGAGCTCCATTAGTTGTCCTAGACTTGAGTTCCTTGGTTAATTGCTCGATTTGGGTTTCTAGATTTTTAAAAGAGGCGCTCTGGTTCCTAGTGTTAATCTTTCCATTTTCTTGGAGTTTCTTAATCTATTCATCCATTTGGGCGCTTCTTCGTGCTGATTCTTCCTGATGCTTATTCATAAGCTCTTCTAAGCTTAGTCTCTTCTCCCTATAAGGTGGTCGTTTTAATAGTTCGAGTGTTAGTATCCTGGCGGACCTACACGAACTTGGCTTCATCTTCCGTTTTGAAAGGAGGTAGGGGCGCCCAAATTCACCTTAACTTGACATCTTCCACCTATTTGACTTCCTCGTTAAGAGGACATTCTTTGTTAAGGTGAGGTCCTTCGTAGATTTGACATCCAACTTAGATCGCATGAACATTTTCTTTCAGCATCTTCATATCGCGTCCTAAGTTATCCAGTTTACTTACAATTACAACAAGTCCATATGTATTACTATTGCTGCTAACGTTCCTGCTTGATGTCCCATCGTGCCACTTTTGAGAGTGGTCAGTCATAGTTTTTATTGCCGCTAGAGCTTGAGTTGGTGTCATCCCAGGAATTGGTCCTTGCCAATCAAGCAATTGGCAGTTCATAGTGCTCAACCCTTTATAAAAGATGTTTACCTTTTGATGGCTGTTTATGTCGTGGGTTGGGCACTTATATAGCAAATCATTATACCGTTCCCAAGCTTGGTATAATGATTCATCGCTTTCCTGCTTGAAGTTGTGGATGTCTTCAAGTCGTTTAGCGGTCTTGGATGGTGGACAATACCTTTGGATAAAGGCTTTTTTAAGGAGGTCCCAAGTGTTGACAACTCCTGGAGTGAGTCTATCCACCCATCTTTTAGCGGATCCAGTAAGAGTGAACGGGAACACACGTAGTAGTACTGCATCTTGTGATACTCTGGGAATATTGAACAAACTTACAATGTTGAGGACTCGATCAACATGATCATGGGCATCCTCATTTTTATTCCCGGAGAAGGTGTCTTCCCTCAATTCTTGCATGAATTGACTCTTGATCTCAAAGTTGATATTGCCTCTAATTTTTGGTTTAACCACGGCTGGTGCCTGGTTTTCTCGTGACAATGTGAAGTATTGTTCCATGGTGAGATTATTGATGTCTACTCCGGCTAGAGTTCTGCAGAATTAGAAGTTTGAAAGAGAGTTGAAATTAATTACAGGAATCAGTTAATACTAATTTTTAACTCCTCGACACGGCGCCAAAAAAAATGATGCGTTATCTTCTATTTTAAAATTTATTTAGTAAGTTTTAAATTTATAAAATCCGACTTCACCTGGACAAAATGCATAAAGTGCCAGAGACACCCCGATCGGAGTAGTGTAGAGATGGTATAAAGTCCGGAGGGTCATCCCATGTGTAAGTGTCAATTAGTTTTAATTTGAAAGTGTTACGTTTTGAAAATAGTTTGAAGTTGATTTATGAAAATAACAAGAAAGTAAATATGCGAAAAGTAAAAGTAATAGAAGATATCAGGGAGAAAGGCGTGCTAGCCTAGCCATTTCATTACTACCGTTATAACTATATTTTCCTGTGCAATGTTACACCATGTTTTCATTAGTGGTTTCTAAAGTTGACAGACCTGAATAGATATCTTTAGTCTGCCCTATAATTCATGCTATCCCGAATCCCCCGAAACTCACGAAGGTAGGGTAACCAGGTCATAGTGATTAATCCCAACTATCCCAGAGAAAACTAGTATTTAATAACTATCAGACTATTAACCCTCTCCGAAAGAGTTCTTGTACTTTTTAAGTATATTAAGTGATAGAGGTGGTAACCTGGTTAGTTCCTACACTAGGGATAGGGTCCTAAACCTACCCTAGTACCAATGTTAATCCCATGTTTAATTGGTAATCTAATAACAGGATTAACATGATCTAAACCGCTCGCAATACTACCAAAAACCCTAGGATGCACATAGTCAAAAGATATCAATGAACCCATTATCTAACAAAGAAAACAAAACATGTATCACGAAGCAGATTCATGACTTAGGCCAGCACTTAAAGTGCTTAGCGTCATAGCAACAATCACACCAAAGATATTAATAAAGGTAATCTTTGGATTGAAAAACTCTTAATTCTTACCAAATTGCGGTGTTTGATGTACGATTAAATACAAAGTATGATAGTGTGATCTCCTTTGAGTTCTGGTGAAATTCTTCGAGGTAATATAAAGCCTTGGTCGCTTCTAGGGCTATGGTGTAATGGTTGATATCGAATTGTCTGAATGAGGCCTCTATTTATAGATTTCAAATATGTTACGGCATAACCTTTTAGAGGTTTACGCCGTAAACTGCTGACGCGTACTTTTCATCTTACAAGCTTAAAAGATGTTACTGGGTAATCAAGTGTCCATGTTACGCCGTAATGCTGACTCGGATGGCTCAGCCTTCTATAATAATAATGTTACGGCGTAAACCTTGTGTGTGGTTACGCCGTAATGTTGCTGGATGACGTGTCTTGCCTTGAATAGGTTACGGCGTAACACTATCGTAGGGGTTACGCCGTAAAGTCTCGTAAGAATCTGTGTTTTCTTCATTATTTGGTCCATTTCCCGTGTTTCTTATCTCATACTTGTATTTTACCTAAAAACAACAAAATAACCGTAAAAGTATCGAATTCAAGTATTTATAAGACAACTACTAGTATTTTCGTGGGGAAATTGACACTAAAAAGTATCAAATATTTGATGTTTTCAGTCTGACCAACCATACTCGATATAAGTCGTCTAATATAAAATCTGTAATTTTACAGTCTCAGGTTGGCCATACTGTGGAAACTAGAGGGGGAGGGTTGAATAGTTTACAGGTTCATTTTACGTTTTAACATTTGCTTTTTAAAATACTTAGATTCGAGTTGTATGTTCAACCAATCAACAATATGAATCAACAATGTAAATATCTAAACTAATACTAAATAATAATCACAACAATATAAAGAGATGAGAGAAGGAACAATCAAACCAAGACACCAAGATTTATAGTGGTTCGGCTACGAAGCTCTTCTTTGCCCTACTCCACTCCCCGAGTATCCTACTCGAGATTTCACTATGTCAACAAGCTCCCTTCAGGCAAAGAAAACCGTTTACAAGTCGCTTACATTATTTTTCGACACTAAGCTAAATGTCGAGTCCTAATCTTAGCTAGAACCAATCTACCACTTCACAAACACTATACAATCACAAGATCTACACTATCGGATTTACACACAATCCGAATCAACACAAGATAATCAAGATAGAGATTTGGTTCTTAGAAGAAAGAAGGAGAAATCACTCGACTACAACAATTCATTTCTTGACGAATACGAATGTTCTTCTCTTGCACTTGATAGGGAGGAGAGGAGAGATGAGAAGAAGAGATTGGATCACTTGAAACAAGATCAAACAATGTTAGTGATCAAGAGATTTAGTGAGAGAAAGAAGGTTTTTAGAGAGAGAAGAAAGACTGGAAAAATTCATGCAAAGAGGTATATATTTCTGCCAGAAATAGTGTAGTATTTATAGACAGGATTTCCAACGGCTAGCTGACGGTGGTCCAGGCGGTCCCAGATATATCTAGGGGCCGCTAGACCTATAAGGGGACCGCCACTAGACTCCGCTCCTGATTTGTCTTTTTGTGGGGAATGTTGTATCTGGTATGGAAGCTTTCATTTTCGGGGAAAATTTGAATTTTAAATTTATGTTTTAAATAAAACTTTTCTTTTAATTAAAAAGTATTTTGTATATTTATTTTTGTG
>BQNB010029981.1:0-52863 GCA_026074375.1 Tanacetum coccineum
TCTCCCCAAACTAATTTCAAACAAAGGATAGGAAGCTCGAGTGAAACGAGATACAACATCGGACACGATAGTCTTCAGAAATTGTTGGTTCAATCCCACAAAATCACAAGAACAACAACAAACAACAAAAAATCGGAAGATGCTAGCCTCAACACATCACAACACATCATTAATTAAAAAAATGAAAGAAGAAAGAAAAGGATAAGCATGGGGTGAACTCCCATGAAGCGGCTTGTTTTTTGTCACCGAGTCACAAGCTTGACTCGATCCCTGAATTTAGGTGTCCTTAGGGAGAGCAACACAAGAAACTTTCATTGAAAATGCCACCGGCTTATGAAACGTGACGATGCCGGGGTCAAACACGGTGTCTTCACTCCCGAAGGAGAGAAATGAAGAAAAAAAGAGAATGAAGGTCAAATTGGAAACAAGGGTGGGTAGGGTGGGTAAAATATTGGTCATAAAATCATGAGATTTAGAAACACCCTTAAACACTTTGGTTATCAAAATACCCGCTTCGGGTTCAAAACATTTCTCAACATCCGGTGGTTCCGGTAGAGGACGAGGAATTGACGGGTTGTCTTGATGGTCAAGGTTAGGTAACTCATTAACTTCATCTTCGGAATCATCATTCTCAACACCTGGTGGAATTAAATCATCTAGAACAAGGAAAATATCGATCTCTTCTTGAGCGGGCTCACTATCCTCAACGGGGATAGGAGATACGGGAAGAGACTCGATAACTGAACTTTGATTAGCATGAACATTTTCCTGTGACTGGGAAGTTGAAATCTCACAAAGCACTGTCATAAGACTAAGATATTCCCCAAATTCACGATCATTCCCTGAAGGAAGTGTTAAAAGTTCACCGGCGAACTCATGGTGAAGATGATCACTTCTTGGAGAAAAAGTAATTAAGGATTCATTTTGTTCTGGTTCATGATCAGAAATCATTTCAGAAGCGAGATTATGGGAAGCATCATTACTAAGCAGATTATCAAGAAAAGTTACGTCTCCTTCTGAATCGAAATAACCTTCCTCAAAGTTAGAAGAAACTTCCATAGCTAGAAAAGCATCGATCTCATCATTATTGTCTTCTTGAGCAACCTTATCGGATAAAGGTGTGTTGAGTAAAACTGGCTCATCGAAAACGTTGGAATTCTTGATCTTGACATCTTCTTCCATTTCATCAAAAAGAGGATTTATGGTGCTAGATTCGAAATTGTCATCAAATTCAAAAAGAGGATTTGAGTGATCTTGAAAATTCTCTTCATGCAAGTCCTTCTTAAGAGTCAAATCATCATTACCCGGTGGTAACGAATCAAGAGGAGCAAGTTATCGGCGATCTTCTCAAAATTATCACTAGTCTTCACCGAGAAGAACTTGGAGGAGGTCATCAGAATGAGTAGTGGTACTGCACTAACGGATCATTCTTTGGTAAATCAATTTTAGAAATTGGCGTGAACACATTGCTTTATTTTTGTTTTTCTCAGATTTTATCGGGAATATAAAACAAGTCATCCTTTCCTACTCTTAAAGTCAAAGTTTCTTCGTACAAATCGATGAGAGCTTTCGCAGTGCGAAGGAAAGGTCTTCCTAGAATAATAGGCACTCTCGGGTCGGGTTTAAAATTAACCACCATAAAATCTGCAAGAAAAGTGAAACCATCGACTCTAACTACAACATCCTCGGCTATGCCTATCGGGTAAGTAATCGAACGATTGGCAAGCTTGAGTGTCATACGAGTAGGAGTCAAAGCTTCAAGCCCAAGTTTCTTGTAAATAGAATGAGGTAAAAGGTTAATGCTAGCTCCTGAATCGGCTAAAGCACTAGTCCTATTGAGTTCTTGTAAAGCACATGGAATAAGAAATTTTCCCGGATCTTCGAGTTTTTCGGGAACTTTGTTCATGATGATAGCGGAACATTCAACATTCACAGTTATGATGGCGATTTCCTTGAGTTTCTCCTTGTTCCTTAGCAACGAACTTATCCATTTGTTGAACTTTGGCATTTCGACGAGAGCATCTTTCAATCCAATCTCTAAACGGAGTTGTTTGAACATCTTCAAATAACGGCTATTGTCTGGACGTTGGGTTTATCGTTCTCTCTAACTTTCATCCTCTCGGGATATGGAAGTTTAGATTGATACGAATTAGGATTAGGATCAAGATTAACGGTTTTCTTTGCTTTTGGTTTTGGAATTTCAATGAAAATGGAATCTTCTTCCCCCGGAGATGGGACATGTGCGGTATTTTCCAAATTTGGATTTTGCACTTTTTCCGTTGACGTCTCCGGGTTTTGTTCGGGTTCTTTTGAAGGAATAGAAATATCGGGTGTAGGAACAAGAGGAATCGAAGGTTCTTCCAAAGTCTTACCGCTCCTTGTGGTGATAGCATTAATTTGCTGACGAGGGTTAGTCACGGTTTGACTTGGAAGAGTTCCTGGATGTGAGGTAGAAGCTGAATTTTTGAAATTATCACAAAGACTTGTTAACAAACTCGTAACATTAGCCATTTGATTCTGCAAATTTTGACCTTGATTTTGAACATTCTTCAACACCGCATCGTTTGCCTTGACGTAGTTTTCAAAATCCGTTTTCAAAACACCTTGGATTTGGGGCATAGGAGTTTGATATGTTGGTGGTTGATTGGTTGGTGGTTGAAAAACTTGATTTTGGTTGTTTTGACGGTTTTGATTAAAATTACCTCCACGGTTTTGGTTGAAATTAGAATTGGTTCCTTGATAACGGTTTTGGTTGTTTTGGACATTCGGTTGATTGAAACCCGATGGTCTCATTTGACTTGCCAAATTAGAAGATTGGTTTCTTTGGAGAAAATTACCAACGGCTGCGGTTTGTTGAAATTGTTGGATATTGTCATGAAAAACGGGAAAATCATTTCCACCTCAGGGTAACAGACAATGATTAAAATGGTGATTTGATCCACACGTGACACATACTTCCTCAACTGCTTTGACGGGTGCAGGAGTAGTAACGCAACTAAAGCTTTTATTTCATTCAAAATTCTTGTCATTTAATAGTTTTTTTTACTCATCTTATCCTCGAGAGAAGGGCTATTTGTTGCTATCGAAAGAATTTGTTGGAAAGATGAGAAGTAGAAAGAGGAGCATCCGTACTCAGCTCTTGATTTTTTTTTTTATTTTCCAAATTAGCCACGACTTCTTGAGTAACGAACTTTTGATTTTGCTTTCGATATAGCTAAACCTTCTTGAGGCAATCTTGTCTATGAATATTGCCACCCGCGGCGGAAATAAGGCATCTGATCGTTGGAATAAAGAATTGTAGAAAGTATCGAGTCTGGTGATGTTCTAAAAAGCCATGGTGAGGACATTGACGAATGAGTCCTTTAAAACGTTCCCATGCTTCGTTAAAGGTTTCGTTTGGTTTTTGGTAAAAAGTAATGATCTCATTCCGATAGTACGTGGTTTTTGAAGGTGGGAAGAATTGGTTTATGAATTTTGAAATCAAGGTTCGTCCATGTGGAGAATTGATCTAGGAGGTTCCTTGTCTAACCAATCACGGGCTTCACCATATAGAGAAAAAGGAAAAAATGCAAAGAGCTTTATCGAAGTGTTAGGGAACTTCGAGATGTCTCTAAACAGTTGAAGTACATTGTTGAATATCCGAAGGTGATTGTGGAGGGTCTTGTCTACCCGTGAACTTATTACTTTGCACAAGATTAATTAAAGGTTGTTTAAGCTCAAAATTGTTTGCATTAATCGGTGGAATAACTATAGCATCTTCGTATCCCTCGATGGGAGCTTGCAACATTTGGGCCATTGTTCGATTGTCGGCATTTGGAACAACGTTTTGTTTCAACAATTGGTTCATAATTTCAACAACCGGAAAGAGTTTGTTGTTGTCGAGTTCGAGATTGCGAATGAGTGTGCATAAAAAAGGAAAAAACTAAAAATCAAAAATAACTTTACACTAATTTTTTTAGCAATGAATTTTAACGGTTACACGGAAGAGACTTAAACCAAATAATCAACTACTTCACGGTAGCTCTTAAAAATTGCTTTTCAAGGTGAGCCGTATTTCGTAGAGACACAAATGGCAAGTGTTAAATCTTTGGTTCGATTTGGGAACCAACAAGTTCACCGGAAATTGAAATGATAACACCTCCGTTGAGAATGTTATATTTTGGTATTTTTACCAATTGGTGATTTTTATTTCTTTAATTAAAAAGGAAGATTTTTTTTATATTTTTTGATTTTTTTATCTTTTACTTATATTAAAAAGAAAAGGAAAATATATTTTTTTTACTTTTTATATTTTATGATTTTTTTTGGATTTTTGAATTATAAAACAAAAATGAAACTTTCGAGGGTGAAAGGATCTTCAAACCAAATCAACAAACACAAAACGAAGGAATCTTGACACTAGTCCCCGACAGCGGCGCCAAAAACTTGGCATGCAAGTTTTAACACACGTAAAATATATATAAAATATAATACTTTAAAAGAGTAATTAAGAAAATTACCAAGTTACCCTTGATAAAATTCACTCTCCTAAAAAATATATTTAAATATAATATATAATACGTATATTAAACCGGGCAAATATGATCATCCGGGTCGTTTCCCTAACGACTAGTGAAATTGAAATCACGTTTTAGTTCGGATTCTGGTTTGAATGAAGCAAATATATTTGATGATCTATTACTACTAAATAAAAAGCAACAATTAAAAACCAAAAATTACAAAACAAGTCCCTGAATACTTAACCCGACTTAAAAGGGAGAAGGTGATTGCTTGTTCGTCGCGACAACTGAAGGTTCTTATGAAGGATTGCATGGCTAACGTGGTAGGTTTTGCCTTATAATGCTAGAGGCATTAAGTGAACAAGACATGGAGAGTGATCTATACGGATCATGAATGTCTCTAACACACTTTCAATCGAAAGGATTGAACATGAGGCAAAGATGATTGATGGATGTTATTTAGTAAGTTTGATTTTGAGGCCAAGTACCATCTAGGACAGGCAAATGTAGATGTTGTACCGTGGAGGAGGAAGAAGGAGTGAAGCCAAGAATGAGTTCGAGATAGATGTACGATGATCCGATCTAGGTTTGAGAAAAGGATGTTGGTGGCATAAGATAAGATGTCCAAAGCAAAGAACGCGTCAACATAAGATGTTGCGTGGCTTGGACCAACGAGTGTGAAAAGAGATAGAGAGTGATTTATATTGGTTAGACAAGGTTCGGACCCCCATTTAGAGAGATGTAAGGACCTTGGCTATTGAAGAGGCGTATACGATAAAGTATTCTATCCATCCTGTAGCGGATACGATGTTGTGTGGTTTTAGGTTAACTAATCAATGGTTGAGTATCAAGGGTCTTCAGGATTGTTGCTACAACCTGAGTCACCCGAGTAAAAGGGGGAAAGGATAACTAAGGATATTGTTGTCAAGTTATCAAGTGTGAGTAGTGGATACTATGCGATTTGGGTGTAGTCAATAGACTGACTAAGTCACCCCATTCCTAGCTATGCTTAGGACAGGTATGGTAGATTTTAGAGGTAATTGGAATACTTATTTTTGTGAGATGAGTTTTTCCTTAAGGTGGGGATTATCTTTCGAGTATGGATGTGATTCATTTGAAGCATGATATGGAAAGGAATGTAGGTTACCGTTTTATGGGCCGTAACTGGAGAGAGTGAGTTAAATGGATCGAATTTGGTACAAGAAACAACCAACAACTTAGTGGTAATACAGGAAAGGCTTGAGGCAGTCAAATTGTCTAAAGAGTTAGCTTGGTAGTAGTGAAAAACTTTTGAATTAATGCTGGTAGGTTATGGGTGGTTGAAGGTCTCACCTTGAAGAGGTGTAGTATGTTTGGAAAGAAATAAAGTTAGAACCGAGTTATGTAGGACCATTTGAGATCCTTGGATGGATTGGGCCTATAGTTCGGTTGAGAATTTCTGTCTTATGAGTTGAGTATCGGAAATTGGATTGGGAGGTGCTGAAAGTTTGAGTAAACCTGAATTTGCGTGGATTCTTTAGATACGTTGAGCTTTGTAACATCTTATACCTTAATTTCAAGACAACTCTTGTTTGATGAGTTGTGGGTTTAAGATATGAAAGATGTTGTTACAACAACTTAAGGTTTTTGACGAGTTTCCTTGATGACGGGCGAGGTTCAGGTAGTCGGATGTTTCTTTTCGTGTTGAGATGTTGTGTTGCTAATTGCACCCTTGTGAGGGTAAGCAAAGTCGTTAGCAGTTGGATTCGGATTGTAGAAGTTGGATAAGATTAAGGTTGACAAGACTCTTTGTTTTGTCAAGGAACCGTTGATGTCGTGGACCGAGAGGTCATGAGTAAAAGTATAGTATGATAGCATTAGTGAAAGTTCATTGGGATTCGAAGCGTGGTCCTGAGCTTACTTAGGAACGCAAGGATCAAATGAGGTCTAAGTGTCCTCTGTTGTTTGTCGATAGTGCTAATACCTCGAGTAGTTAAATCTCGGGACGAGATTTCCTCAAGGTGGGGATACTGTGACAACCATGACTTGAGCAGGTTGGTCAAACCGTAGTGTTGACCTAAATATATCTATTGCAATGTATGGTTATGTGTTTATACGTGTTTATATGTGTTTGTGTGGGATATGTGAGATTGGATAATCAATCCATTGAGCGAGATCGTCTCATTGAGATTGAATTTGTGTTGAATTTTGTGAAGTTCATTTCGTTCACTTTTGAGTGACGGGGAAATGTTTATTGAGATTTGAGCGTTTTCGTGTTAAATAAGTAAGTATTATTCGTATACGTATTTTGTGTTAGTAATTTAAGATAAGTTTAGGTTTTGAGGATTAAGTTAAGAGAAATGAGTTATTTGATGAAGAAACTTTATTTTAATCACTTATAGTGATAATGGAATTGATTGGGTATTTTAAGAGAATTGTTTTGGTTAATATGTGGGTGCCTAGGTGATGAATTAAAATGAGAAGCGTGTCATTTGTGAAAGAAATGAGTGGTTAAAATAAGAGTGTTTTTAGTAAACTTTCCATATATAGAAAGTGAATTTGGAAATAAAAAGTTATTTTTAGAAAGTAGTTTTCAAGCAAAATGGTTTAACAAATTATCTTAGGTTTTTATAAAACTTAAGGTATAGAGATAATTAATTAATTAATAAAAGAAAAGAAAAAAAAAATATTTTTTTAGGCATGAATAGTAAAATCCGAAAATTAGAAAAGAAAAAAAGAAAAAAGTTTGAATTGAAATCAAATTGTAATTAGATTTATCTAGGGATTTTCCTTGTGGCCTATAAATACAAAACTAATCCCAAACCCTTCCCCCTCATTGTTTGGCCGATCCAAGGAAAAAAAAGAGCTAGGGTTTTCTTCTAAGGTAAATTTTCTAATCTTGTTCAATTTTAGTTTTAATTTTTCAATTCTAGTAATTCAACATGATGGATTAGGGTTATAAATTAGGAGTTATAAATTAGGGTTTATAAATTAGGGCATTTAATTTTCAGAAAGTTTATGTTATAATGATGATGGTGTAATCATTAGATCGATTGAATTAGCGATATGATCATGCGTTAGGGCTTAAATCACTCGAATTAGTCGTTTTAATTCACTGCAGAAACTTAGTCAGACTTGTAGAGGTCATAACTCGGTCATAAAAGATCAAATAAATAATTTACAACATACTAGAGATAACCTCAGAGAGTCTACTTTCCAGAAAAGTCGGCCTCATAAGTTTTTATGGTCGGGAAGTGGGTCAAATGGTCATTACAAAATCAGTGTGTAAAACAGTGACGAATTTCAGTTTTGATTTTTATTTTTCTAAAAATACTTAGACATTGAGTTAGAGGCTCTAAGTCACGTGGAAGTTAGTTCATATATTGTGTGTGTTCTCTGAATTTTGGCTAAGGTCATAGTGAGGTCTAAGTTGGTTAACCAATGTCATACTTTTAGAAGGTCAGATTCTGGACGAATTCTGGACACTATGGATTAATGAATTTCTAAGGGGTATTTGTAAAAGGGTAATGGCTTTGGGAGAGCTATGAGAGGTTCATAGGACATATATGTAGCATGATGAATTTTGGTTTGAATTGTGGGAGTGTTTAAGTAGTGCGTTTAGGGCGTGCAAGTGAGAGTGAAATTCTGCTTAAAACCAGAAAGTTTAAAGAGTAGCATTGAGTATAAATGGCATATGTAAGAGTGGGTAAAGGTTTAAAATAAGAATATGACTATGATAGATACCTTAGATATCCATAATAGTTGAGGTTACATCATATTGGGTTGAATGCCTAATTGATGGTAGCTTATAATGTGTTTAATTGTTTAGATTGTTCGTGAAGTTTTGTGAAGTTTTGTTGGATCCTTTTGGAAGCTAAGCATCAGGTGAGTTTCATAGTCCCTCTTTTTAATGTTTTTACATTGGGATGGAAGTGATGCAAAGATGTTTTGAATGTGTTTAATCGTTGCGATTATTTGGTTTTACTTAAGGCATGAACGTTTATGTGGTTATTATATGTGGTATGCTTAATGTTGTTATGATTTCTGTGTGATTCCGGTTGGAGGGTAGTGACCCTACTCATTCCAAATCTAACTGGAGGATTGAAATAAGATCCCATTTCTGTGTGAGTCCGGTTGGAGGGTTGTGACTCTACTCATTCTAAATCTAACTGGAGGGTTGAAATAATACTCCATTCTGTGTAGTTTCGATCGGAGGGTAATGGATTACCCCAAGTTTGTTATGTGGATCGTGGGCACGTTCCGTCCCGTTATGATTGATTGTGAATTGGTTGATAGCCTATGTGATAACTAGCTTAAATTGTTCTGCCATGATATGTTATGATAATCGTAGCAAAATTGTTTTATTTAAAGATTGTTTTGGTGTCTTAAACCTATGACTCTCACCAACCACT
Organism: Tanacetum coccineum; assembly: GCA_026074375.1. Taxonomy (NCBI): domain Eukaryota; kingdom Viridiplantae; phylum Streptophyta; class Magnoliopsida; order Asterales; family Asteraceae; genus Tanacetum; species Tanacetum coccineum. The sequence continues at coordinate 8,891 of BQNB010029981.1, forward strand.
GTGTTGACGCTTTTAAGCATTATTTTTAGGTGAGGTTCATGAGGATATTAAAGCTAAGAGAAGTGGCTAGAATGACCGCTAGGCTTACATTGGAGTTCGCTCTTGAGTTTATTTATGTTTTCTGTTTGAATAAATGCGTTTGCATGAATTGTTTGGATTATGTTTTTGCATGTCATTTATTGACGAGATCTCTTTCTCATTAAGAAATACACCATTAGGTTTTGGGTATTGTTATGACACTTTATGTTTTTTCTTTACTTTAGTTTTCATTTTAGTATTCTCTATATAGACACCATGTGTTGTGATGATATCCATTCTTGTTTACGCCTCGCGTTTCCGCCTTGGCGGGGTGTGACATAAGTTATACGCAAAATTCTCTAAGTGTGAATTTTGGCTACAAGAGGTGCATTTTCTTGGTCACGTGGTGAATCAAAGTGTATTCATGTTGACCCGAGTAAGATGGAAACAATAAAGAACTAGAAGGCCCCTACTACACCATCTGATGTTAGATCGTTTCTAGGGCTGGCTGGTTATTATCGACGTTTTATCACAAATTTCTCCAAGATTGCCAAACCTCTCACCTCGTTAACTCAGAAAAACCAAAAGTATGAGTGGGGCGAAGAGCAAGAAGTGGTATTTCAGACCTTGAAGAATAATTTATGCGATGCGCCAGTTTTGTCTCTACCCGATGGAGTGGAAGATTTCGTAGTTTACTGTGATGCGTCTAATCAAGGATTGAGATGTGTGTTGATGCAAAGGGACAAGGTAATTGCCTATGCATCTAGACAATTGAAGATTCACGAGAAGAATTACACTACACATGACTTGGAGTTAGGAGCGGTTGTGTTTGTGCTTATGACCTAAAGACATTATCTTTATGGCACGAAGAGTGTTATATACACGGATCATAAGAGTCTTCAACACATATTTGATCAGAAGGATTTGAATATGCGTCAAAGGAGATGGATTGAGCTGTTTAGTGACTATGAGTGTGAGATTCGCTACCATCTTGGTAAGGCGAATGTGGTGGCAAATGCCTTAAGTAGGAAAGAACGTGTGAAGCCTAGACGTGTTCGCGCTATGGCAATGACGATTCAATCTGGAATGAAGGTGTTGATTTTGGCAGCTCAAAAGGAAGCGTTTGAGCAAGAGAATTTGCCTAGCGAGCGATTAAATGGGTTGGAGCAACAAATGGAAAAGAGAGATGATGGAAGTCTATACTTTTTGGATCGTATATGGGTTCCTTTGGTAGGTGATGTAAGGATTACAATCATGGACGAAGCCCAGAAGTCTAAGTATTTTGTACATCCTGGAGCGGATAAGATGTATTACGATCTACGAGATATGTATTGGTGGCCTGGAATGAAGAGAGACATTGCTACATATGTTAGTAAGTGTTTAACGTGTTCCAAAGTAAAGGCAGAACACCAAAGGCCTTCGGGATTATTGCAACAACCTGAAATACCTGAATGAAAGTGGGATAAGATCACTATGGATTTTATCACTAAGCTGCCTAGGTCAAAGAATGGACATGCCACGATTTGGGTCATAGTCGATAGACTAACTAAGTCGGCTCATTTTCTGGCTATAAGAGAAGACTATAGTACGGAAAGATTAGCAAGGATTTACATCGACAAAATAATCGCTCGACATGAAGTTCCTGTGTCTATTATTTCAGATAGGGATAGACGGTTTACTTCGCGATGCTGGCAGACTGTACAAAAGGCTTTAGGGACGAGGTTGGATATGAGTACAACTTATCATCCCCAAACGGATGGTCAAAGTGAGCGTACGATTCAGACTCTAGAGGTTATGCTTAGAACATGTGTAATTGATTTCGGTGGTAGCTGGGATGTTCATCTACCGTTAGTTGAGTTTTCCTACAATAATAGCTATCATTTGAGCATAAGATGTGCTCCGTTTGAAGCATTGTATGGAAGGAAGTGTAGGTCGCATGTTTTATGGGCTGAGATTGGTGAAAGTAGTTTGATTGGACCTGAGTTGGTTCAAGAGACGATTGATAAAGTGGTATTGATAAAAGAGAAGCTCAAAGCGGCAAAAGATCGTCAAAAGAGCTATGCTGATAATAGACGCAAACCGTTAGAGTTTGAAGTAGGAGATCGGGTTATGTTAAAAGTGTCGTATTGGAAAGGTGTAATTCGCTTTGGGAAAAAGGGTAAGTTGACACCAAGGTATGTAGGGCCATTTGAGATTCTTGAAAGAGTCGGTCCTGTAGCTTATCGATTGAGATTGCCTGAGGAATTGAGTGGAATACATGACACGTTTCATGTGTCAAACCTAAAGAAGTGTTTGGTGGATGCTAGTTTTCATGTGCCATTGGACGAGATTAAGGTTGACAAAACTCTTCATTTTTGTAACATTTCGTATTTTCAGGTCATTTTCGACGTCATCTATTTTACGAGTTTTCGTGAGTGAGTGTCGACATTTAATATTTTATTTGTCGATAATAAATATTTTCGTATTTATTATGAGATTATATGAAGTCTAAGTACCCTCAGTTGTTCGTTGAGCGAACTGATGAATCGGCTAGTTAAATCTCGGGACAAGATTTCCTAAAGGAGGGGATACTGTGACAACCATGACTTGAGCAGGTTAGTCAAACTATTAGTGTTGACTTATGGATCTGTTGCAATGTCTGGGATATGTGTTATATGTGTTTATACGTATCTTATGTGTTTTTGTGGGTTATGTGAGATTTGATAATCAATCCATTTGAGCGTGATCATCTCATTGGGATTGGATTTGTGTTGGATTTTGTAGAGTTCATTTCGTTCACTCTCGGTGACAAGGAAATGATTTCGGTGATTAAAGCGGTTTCGCGTTAATTGTGTAAGTAATTATAGGTATACGTATTTATGTGTTAGTAATATTAGGATGAGATTAAGTTTTAGTGGTAAGGATATGAAAGAAATGAAATTTCTATTTTTCGAATGTTAGGTTTAATAAAAATGAAAAGTTAATTATTTTTAAAAGTCTAGTAAATTACGGTCGCAAATAGGTACTCGCGAAAATAAAGCTTAGGTTTTATAAAACTTAATGGTTATTGTTAATAATTAAGTAATGAATTAATAAAAAAAAAGGAAAGGATGCCATTCGGCCGGATAAGGGAAAGAAAAGAAAAAAAATGAGTTTTAAAAGGAAACAAACTCTATTTAGATCTTATCTATATATTAATTGGGGCCTATATATTACAAAATAAAATCCCAACCTCCCTCTTTGTTAGAAATCCGGCTCGAACAAGAGAGATAAGAGAAGAGGAAAATTTAGGGTTTTTGCTTTTGTGAAGAAATCAAGCTCTAAGGTAAGTTTTAATTAATCCTTGTTAGTTATTAATCTTTAATCATGTAATAATTAATATGGTGGATAATTAGGGTTCACTAAAATTAGTAATTAATGATATAATAATCATGTTATAATGATTAGGGTTTAATTAGAAGCTTATGGATGTAATTGGTTAAACTTAATTCGCGTTAGAATTTGATTTGGATTGAGGCAGAATTAGGGCTTTCTGTGTATGTTCGGCCATTTTTTATATTCTTTTTTTTTTTAATTATTTTGTTTTTTTTTGCCATTATCTCAATGTGGTAAGGCGTTTGTCAAGTTTCTGGTGTTTATAACGTAGCTCAGAGAGTCTAGTTTTCAGAACATCCGGCCTCAAAGGTTTTCGAGGTCGGGAATTCATTCAAATGTTGGTTGTAAGAAAAGTTGTCAAAGCAGTAAATACGGGTCCGATTTAGGTCAGATTACGAGGTATAAACCCCCACTTAAAATTTTAATTTAGCTTAGCCCTTCTATAGGAGTTTAGTTCTATGTGTCTATTAGAAATCCCCCAAAGGAGAGCTTCTGATTTGGAGCCTAAGTATGATTTTTAAGTCCAAACTTTTTAGTGTGCAATCAGATCCGAATTAGGATGAGTACACATCAGGAATACTTAAGCTCCTTTGTGATTAGGATGAGTACACATCAGGAATACTTAATTTGGCTTAAAAATGCAAAAATAATAATAAATAAGTATCTCTGCCAGATTACTTCATCTTGTCCGGACGGCGTGGGCCGAAGTTGGAGTTTTCATATAAGGTTGGGTCGGTGTCATATAAGTGAATAACCTCTTTTGTCGGACTCGCTTATCGATGTGTTAAAGATTAAAATGGCACGGTTTTACTTATTAATTCCAAAGTCGAAAATATGTTTTGCTTCATCTTGTCGGAGGCGTGGCCGATGTTGTAGCCCCCCCCCCCCCAACTACTACTTAGTGAGGACTAAGGTTTAATAATGTTTGCCTTAATTTGTTGTCTTTGTTTTGTGCCTTAAAGATGCCTAAGGGTATATGTGTGCATAATAAGATTTGGTTGTTCTTGTCTTAAAGAGCCTTCGGTATATGACTTGAATGGTGCCTTCTTTAAGTAGCCATAAAAGCCAAATTTTGGTCGCCCTCGATGTGGACTTTAATAGTGAATTGCATTTGATCTTTTGAAAAGGGTAGGAGTTAATTATTGCGGCTTACAGTACACTTTATTTTGGAATTATTTCGTATCGAAAACAAAAGTCTTAAAGAACCTTGGGTATATGACTAAGTAAATTTCTGAGAAACAATAGTTAGGATTTGCGGAGGAAAGTAGTACACAATTAGTATTATGAGTTGTGTTGGTTACTATTACGTTGAGTGATTGTGTATTAGTTCGTTAGTGATAGTGTTTATAGTTTTAAGGTTGCATGTCAAGTTAGTGTTAGTGTTTGTCTTATCATGGCTTGGTTTTTGTTATTTTCCTTTTTGTTATATTTTAACAAATGATCTTGTTTTTTTTAAACAGCTTTAGCAATTGCGGAAAAAAAAAGTGAAAAAAAAAAATAAAAAAGGAAAACAAAAAGAATGAAAAAAAAAAAAAACAAAAAAATCGGGGGGGTATGGGGGGATGGCGATTGGGGGGGATATAGGGGATTGCGGACCGAATGCGGGATGGATGGGGCGGGGGGATGATATGATATATAAAGTTGCATGCAGGGACGGGGGAAGGTGGTTGTAATGGGGCCGGGAGGGGGATGATGGGGATGATGGAGGGGGTGGATGGGCGGGGGTTGGGGATTTGATGGGGGATAAGGAAGAGAGGGGATCGGGAGGGGATATGCTGAATGTATGATTTAAAAAAAAATATTAAAGTTATTATTTTTGCGAGACGTGGGTAATTAAATTTAATGATTAGGGTTGAATATAACGGGGCGATGATTGATAAAGGGGATGATTAATTTGAGGGAGGAGGGGGGATTTGATGGGAGGGCGTTGTGATAAGGGGGGATGATGATTGATAACGGCGGAGGGGAGAATGTGAATGGAAGGGCGGGATGGATGGGGGGGGGGTGATGATATTGGGGAATGATCCAATTTATTGTTTGGGGTGCGATGGCATGTTTTTTTTTCGATGGGGGGGGGATGTTAAAAGTTATTTTGGATGGATGTCGATATATGGGATGAGGGATGCGGGGGGGGGGAATAGGGATGGGGGGATAGGTAGAGGTTTTTTGTTTATTGGAATGGCGTATGGATTGTGTTGATGTTGTGGCCCAATAGGATTGATTAGTTATCGGGTAGCGTCGTGTGGTGGAGGGGGCGGGGTTGTGTGGCGGGGCGGGGAGGGGTATGGGGGGTCGTGGTGCCGCACAATTATGTGCGCTCCTTGGTGGGTTGGTGGTGGTGGATTTCTTAGTCAGGTTGTATTCTTTTTTTGTTGGGGGGGGTAGGGGAAGGACGGTGGGGGTAGGGTTTGGGTGGGGATGGGGTTCGGGTTTTGGTGATTTGTTTTTGAGGGCGCGGAGGGTGGGGTGGCGGGTTTTTCCTTGTGGTGGGGTTTTATATTTGGGGGTGCTTGGAGGTGGGGGCGGGGGGGGGGGAGGTGGGGGGCGGGGCGGGAAGGTGGGGGGGATCGGGGGGGGGTGAGTGGGGGGTGGGGTGGGGGGGGTGGGGGGGTTTGGCGGGGGAGGGGGGGGGGGGGTGTGGGGGGGAGGGGGGTGGCAGAAGGGGGGGGGGGAAGAGTGTGAGAGGGGGGGTGTGGTGGTGCCAGCGGGGGTCGGTTTGGTCGTTGATCAGTGTGTAGGTATGGGGTTTGGTATTGCGTTGGGGGCTGGTTTTTGTGTTTGTTTTGGTTTGTGGGTGGTTTTCTGTTAGTGGGGGCGTCGGTATTGTTTTATAACTTGTGTTTCTCTTAGCTTCTCTCAACTTTAATCTTTTGACTTCTTTGTTGCTTCTACCCTGTTTCTTATGGTTGGTTTTTTTGGATATAGTTCTCCTTCTTTTTATTTTTTGGAAAGTTTGTATCGAGGTATTGGTTAATTTGTTATATAAGGCTTTGTCTCTGTGAGCTGTATTGCCCAGTGTTTGGAAACACACACATCCTTTTTAGTTTGGGGAACCAGGGAGGAATAGATGAGAAAAAAGAAATTCTTGAATAAACTTTATTTAAAGTGGTGTTTAAAATAATAAATATCTCATGCTATACACAATAATAACCCCAAATAAACCTAAACAGACCAAAAACATTACAAACCCCTAAATTAAAATGGCACCTAAAAATAAAAATACAAAAAACAAACAACCAAAATAAAAACAAAAAAAAAAACACATAACAAAACAAGAATATAAATAAAAAATAAAATATAATAAAAAAAAATACGCTTTTTGTATTTGTCCTGTGTTTTTTTTGTGCATCCCATTGCCTCCTCGTCTGCATGGTCCACGGTTTCTTGAACCATTTCATTTAGACTAAACATACGTCAAAAAATACAAGAAAAACAGGTTCAAAAGCGGGGGGCAAAGCCCTCACGGGGACTCGAGAAGAAAGACTGGACAATCAGAAGCGTACAAAATGCCCTTTGACAATTTTCTTCTCCGAGGCCATTGGGCCTATTTCTTGCATTTCTCTGAATGTTATTTATCACTTGAGAGAGAGCAAAGATAAAAGAAAGTCATGGGACTCCCAACCAAATGTTTTTTTTGTGCAATCTCACCAATGATCTACTAGTTTTTAACTTACTTGTCAATAGGAAGAAGCGGGAAGGAAATCCATTTACTATTCACCCGTTTTTTTTCTTCCCAATTTCACTCCTATGGTAAATCCTAAGGGGACGAAATGAAAATTAATCGCGGTAAGGAGACATTTCAAAGGTTTCTCTTACAAGATGGCATGGGATAAATTTAGTCTATTCAAGGGGATACTTATCCTAGCTTCAAGCACAATGCACATCAATCATATGAAGAAGCACAAATAGTGGGGGTTTTGTGCTAATTTATCACAAAACTAACACAAGCGTCACATCAAAAAGAATGGCATGCTGGCCAATCTCAGGTGTCCACTTCTTAATCAAACGGTCACAAATGAAGCTCAAATGATTGAAGAAATGAATGGCAGAGATTGAAAGATTGAAGAGTAGGGCTAGTGATCCTAGAAGCTTCTTTCAAGTGCTATAAATAGAGGCCTCTTCTCACACACATGGGAGTAGTTTTTGAGTAGTAGCTTAATTTGAAATTTTTAGCTTAATTGTTTTGCTCTTATTTTTCCTTTTAAAATCGTTTTGTATTCTACTTTTCAGAAATGTCAATCACGGTTATCTAGTTAATAAAGTTCAGTGTATACTTTAAATCTTCTCAAATCTCTTTCATATAAGCTCACAATAAGCTCTTTCAGTCTATAAGCTGAAATAGAGCTGTTTGAATTCGATATTAATCTTATCTAAACCTTAAATCAGTTAAAACCTTATTATGGTATTCTTATTATGTTTTGAGCTTTGGGAAGGGGATCTTCCTTGTGAAGAGATCAAGGACTTATACTCTAGCTTATTCATAAGTGTGAAGTTTTGTGCTGCCCTTTATTGGGTCCTTTTGTTTAGCCTAAATGGATCAAGTATCGTTTCTCTTTTCACTCTTCTTAAGATACAGTTTAAATGCTTAGTTTTGTTTAATATTGCTTAGTTGCTTATTTATTCTCTTGCTCTTTATGTTTAAAGGTCTTTTCTAAATTGCTTATTAGTTTTGTGTCTTTCATCTGTTTTTGTTAGTAGTTTTAGATCTTTAGTTGTTAGACTTTCTGTTCATTAAAAACTCATAAAATCCAAAAATAATAGTTAATAGTTAGATTTAGATTAAAGCTTATTGTTGTTCAATCATGATTGCTTAGTTTGATTTAAAGCTAGGTTTTTATCTGATATTTTAGTATTTACTTGTCATTAGGTTTTTCTTAAAATATGCTTTTCTCACTCTGCCATAAAGACAAAAGGAGTCTGTGTTTGGTTAGTGCCTTCTCAAAATAGAACTACAGTATAACCTAAGGTAGTAATGTGACCCTTTGCTCTACCAAGTACTAAACCTCAAGTTAGTAATGCATTTCATAAGTTAGTATGTTAGGCTTTAATCTCAGTAGTATTAAGTTTTAGTTTTAGCTTATTTAGATTTAGTTTTCATTTTCTAGCTTATTTCATTGTTATTTTGTTTTCAAAGTAAAATTTGCACCAGAGTACTTTCAAGTGAAGTACTGCTGAAAATTTTATTTCTGCAGTACTAACCCCAGTTAGTACTGCTGTGTTCTTAGCTTAATTTAGAACTGGTAATTTTAGAATTTAGCTTATATCAAATTCAGTAGGATTTAAGTTTTAATATAGCTTAATACATTTTAAGTCTTAATTTGCAATTTCTAGCTTATTTTCCTAGATAACTTTCGCTGTCAAAAGTCATAAAAACCTGAAAACTCCAAAAACAGTACTTAGAGTCCTTAAGGATTTAAATTTGTTAATTCAGCTTTTAAGTCTAGATTTTACAGCTTAATTAGATAGCTTATAAGTAGTTTAATAAGTCCTTTAAGTTTCAAAATCTAGTTTAGCTTATTAAGGTATTTAGCTTGCTTGGATTTTGAGTTACTTTACTTATTTCCTGAGTTTGCTTATTTCATGATCAATTTCAGTAGCATAAAAGTAGTTTAAGCTTAGTTTCTTTTCATTTATAGATTAAGCATATCATAAGCTCTTTAGAACTTCTTTCTTTTTATTTTGATAGTTTTTGAGGGGTGATTTTTTTTTTTAGCTTATTTTCTATAACCATGGGTTAAGCCTCCTTTCATTTAACAGCTTAAAGATAAGCTCCTTTTGAGCTTATTTGTGAGGTTTCAGCCCAAAGTAGCTTTATTAATTTTGTTCCCACTTGGCTTCTTTACAACATTTGCTTCTTTAAGTTTTTATTTTAAGCTTTTTAAAAATTCAAATGCGTATTGGTACTTAATTTGTGATGGGGTAGATTCTCAGGGTTTGGAAAGTGTAAACTTTTCAATCTTAGTTGTTTTTCCAGTAGTTCCCCCGTCGTAAGGGGGGGGTGTTTTTCCCGTTAGTCCTTTTCCTTTTTGCATCATTAGTTCATTAGTTAAGTTTTTAATAAGTTTATTAAGATTTAATTAATAATTAGGGTTAGTTTTAATTAGGTTTATTAAAAATTTTATAAAAGATAAAATGTAGGGTTTTATTTTTAATAAGTTTTCGGGGAAAATTTTCTTTCCTAGTGACATTTTAGTTTATTTTTTAGGGAGCTTAAAATTTACGTTAACTTGTTAATTGTCATTATTGTTGCTTCTTATATTCATTAGTATTAGCTTATCCAAAATATCTTTGTTTCATTCCAAATAGGATCACTGAACATAAAACGTGGTTTTCAATTTCACTAGTCTAGGGGAAACGACGGGTGTATCATACTTGCACGGTTAACATACGTCATTTTTTATTATCTTTATATTATTTTTGAGAGTGAATTTTATCAAGGGTAACTTGACAATCTTCATATTTTCTCTTTTACTGTATTCATATTTTTATATATTTAACGATGTGTATAAACTGCTAATCGGTTTTTTGTGGGCGCCGCTGCCGGGGAATAGTGTTTACGATTCCTACGTTTTGTGTTTGTTGATTTGGTTTGAAGATCCTTTCGTCCTCGAAAGTTTCATACTTGTTTTAAAAATTAAAAAGTAAAAAAAAAAATCAATAAATATAAAAAGTAAAAAATATTTTCATTTTCTTTTTAGTATAAGTAAAAGATAAAAATAGAAAAATCAAAAATAAAAAAATTGTCCTTAAAAAAAAGAAATAAAATAAACAAAGTTGGTAATTAGAACTACAAAAATAATATCTTCTACTTGAGATATTTAGCATTTCAATTTCGGTGTACTTGCAAATTGTTCCCAAATCGTTTAATCAAAGATTTAAACCATGCCTTTTGTGTCTCTTACCAAGTACGGCTCACCTTTGAAAAGAAATTATTCAAGAGCTACGTGTAGTCGTTGATTATTTGGTTTAACGTCTTTTGTGTAACGTTTTAAAATTCATTGAAATAAGAAAATTTAGTGTAATGTTTTTGCTTTTTAATTTATTAGTTTTCCTTTTTTATGCGCACTCTGTTCGCAATATCGAAGACGTTCGACAACAAAAAAACCCGTTCGGTTTAGAAACCTAATTGTTGAACAAAAGTTGTTCAATGGCTGATAATCGACGATGGCCCAAATGTTAACAAGAACCTATTGAAGGGTATTATGAAGATGCTATAGTTGTCCCCCACCAATTCAATGCTAACCAATTTCGAGCTCAAGCAACCTTTAATAACATCTTGTGCTAAGTAATAAGTTCACGGGTTAGAACAAGATTCTTCACAATCACCTTCGATTTTTTTTAAAGGTAACGTGACGTTTAGACATCCAGAGTTCCCGAACACTTTGGTTAGCTTTTGCTTTCCCATTTTCTCTAGACGGTGAAGACTGAGATTGGTTAGACAAAGGAAACCTCCTATAGATCAATTCTCACATCTGGGACGACTTGTTCACATAATTCATACAATATTCCCACCTTCAAAAAACCTCTTACTATCCGAAATGAGATCATTACTTTTTTATCAAAATACCAAAACGAAGCCTTTAATGAAGCATGGGATCGTTTTAAGGACTCCTTCGTCAATGTCCTCACCATGGTTTCTCGGAACTCCACCAACTCGATACTTTTTACAATTCTTTGAATTCAAATGATCAAGATGCCTTAGATTCTGCAGCAGGGTGGACCATATTTTCTTAGACAATAATGCCTCAGAAGGTTTTAGCAATTATTGAAAAGCAGGTCAAAGTTCGTATACTCCAGAAAGGGTGCTAATGATTCAGAGTGGAGATACGGATGCTCCTCTTTTAATTTTTTCACCTTCTATATTAATTCTTTCAGAATATGCAACAAATAGCCGCTTCTCTCGAGGATAAGATGACTATCAAGATGAACCAAATGATGAATCAAATGAAAGCTTTAGTTCTACTCCTGCACCTGTCAAAGCAGTTGAGGAAGTATGTCACTTGTGGATCGAAATACCATTTGAACCTTTGTCCGTTAATCGAGGTGTGAAACGAATTTTTCGTTTTTCAAAGTCAATATCCATCAATTTAACAAACGCAGTTGTTGGTAATTTTCTCCAAAGAACCCAACCTTCCAATTTGGCAAGTCAATGAGACCCGGGTTTAAATCAACTGAATGTGCCAAACAACCAAAACCGTTATCAGGAAAACCAAAATTCTAACTTCTAACCAAAAAACGTGGAGGAAACTTTACTCAAAAAACCGTTCAAAACAACTCAAATCCAAGTTTTATCAGCTCCACCATACCAACCACCATTCAATCAGTTTTACCTTACCAAACTTCAATCAAATAGTGTTTTGAAAACAAATTTTGAAAGCTATCGTCAAAGCAAACGATGCTATTTTGAAGATATGTGCAATCAAAATCAAGGTATTGCTAATCGCAAATGGCAAATGTTACAAGTTTGTTAACAAGCCTTTGCACCAAGTTTGATGATTTAGGCAATTCCAACCAAACTTCAAGTTCAAATTCTTTACCTAGCAATACCATTCCAAACCCAAGAAACGAAGCCAAGGCAATTACAATGTAGTGTAGTTTCTACGATGGATACTCCGATGCCACCGCTAGGGTGGTGGAAAGAAAGTGAGGGACAAAGGATACGGAGCTACCGAGCACCGAAGACATCCAACCTCCTCCATTGATCCATGAACAAACCAAAGACAAAGAACCAATCGAAGAGCCTTCTTTCGTTGCTAACAAAGCCAAACCTAATTTGCCTTACCCATCAAGACTCAACAAAGAAAAGATTCGTGAAAAGGATGATATCCTAGCTTCAAAGTTTATGGAAATCTTCCGTAATCTTCACTTTGAGCTAAGTTTCGCGGATGCTCTCATTCTATGCCAAGTTTGCTTCCGATGTGCTCAAAAGATGTTAAACAACAAAGACAAGTTGATCGAATTAACCAAAACACCGTTGATGAAAATTGATAGTGCGGTTGTCCTTAAAAAGCTTCCAGAAAAGCTAGGTGACCCCGGTCGATTTCTCATTCCTTGTGATTTTTCAGAGGTTTGTTAGTTTACTTAGCCCTTGTCGATTTAGGTGCTAGTAACATCTCATTTGCCTTTATCCATTGGGAAAAGTCTTTATCTTCAGGCCCTTAACCGGAAACATAAAATGGTATTTAGAATTAGACCGATCGTGACAATTCCAACCAACGGTTGTAGCCGAAAATGGTTTGTCAAAGGTAGGTTAAGGTTTACTTTCCCGCGATATTCGTTGTTCTTGATTTATAGCAGATCCTGAAGTACGGTAATACTCGGGCGGACCCTTTCTTTGGAGGCTCATGCTTTAATCGATGTTTACGAAGGAGAGAGAGTTACTACTTAGGAATGATGTCAATCGTTAACCCTTAAATGTGGTGATGCACCTTCATTTCATACAACATTCGAATCATTGAAGGAAAGTTGATCTCATCGATGTATTGTGAAGAATACTCCAAGAAGTACTGGGATTTTTCCGATTCGTTGCTTACAACAATCCTTTTTGTCTCCGTCACATTCACGGATCGATTGTTTCTACTTCATCTCAACACTTACTCCGTTTAGATCGAAAGTGATTTTCTACATTTGTGGAAGCCGATGCTTTTATAGCAAATTGATGAACCAGTGTCACCAGGTTTTCAATGCTAACATACTACGACACGAGGGGTGACTTCTCATTCTCGAGGCACTTTCTAACATATGATCCATTACCTTCCCACCAGACCAAGGAGATTATTTCCCCGGTAATCTCAAAAAGATCTTTAAGGTTTTGAACCAAAAGAGGTCTTCACTGAAACCAAAGATGAGATTCCGTTAGTCGACTTAAAGAGTTACCTCCGCATCTCGAGTATGCGTTTTTAGAGGAAAATAACAAGCTTCCAGTCATAATTTCAAAAGATTTGAGCCAAGAAGAAAAAACGACCTCATCATTCATGTTTTGAACAAATAACCGGTAAACAAGCAATTGCTTGGAAACTTTCTGATATCCGAGGCATAGATCCAGAATTTTGCTCACACAAAATCCTTTTAGAAGATGATTACCAACCTTCAGTCCAACATCAAAGGAGGGTTAACCCTAAAATCCACGACGTCATCAAGAAAGAAGTAGAAAAACTTCTTGACGCTCAGGATTGATTTATCCAATCTCGGATAGTCCATGGGTTAGTCCAGTCCATTGTGTTCCTAAAAAAGGTGGGTCTGACCGTTGTAACAAACGAAAATATGAGGCTGATCGGTGCCTACAAGATTAGTCACGGTTGAGAGTTTGCATCGAATTATCGAAAGTTAAAAAGCAGCAACTTGTAAAGACCATTTTCGTTGCTGTCCTTGGACCAGAGTTAGAGCGATTTAGCTTTATGGGAACGAGTTTTATTGTTTCTCTAGAGGGTTTTCAGGGTATTTTCAACAATCCCATATTGATCTATAGATCAAGAGAAAACTACTTTCAACGTGACACATAAGGATACTTTCGTCGTGCCGTCTATGGGGGCCCCCCCAAAAAATTTCGGGGTTGTGCAATGAGTTTAAATGCATAAGGTTCCTCCCAGAAGTAAGTCTTGACTTGCGAAAAAAACCTCTTTCTTTTTTCAAAGGTCCAATTTGAGGGAACAACATTTCCAAGAATATAATTAACAAAATCCGCATACCATGGTTCACCGTTTTTAGACTTGGATTTTAGCGCCATTAAATGCTCGTCGGAGAATTTATCAACAATTTCCTTCTCATTTAACACCTCCATATGTAGATTCTCAAACCTAGATAAGTGATATGCAGCCAAGTCTTCTGCTTCCTTATGTTTCTCCAATACTTGACAAGGGGTAGTGAAACTCTCTAGGGTCTTTTTCTTTTGATGGCAGTTCGTTGAGCAAGACAGTTGAGCACTTTTCGTTCATTATCTCCGTACAAGCTTCTTCAAGTCTTGATTTATTCATCAGTAAACTCTTCAGATATTTAGCGTATTTTGGTATTTGCAATAGGGCTTCGATAAACGGAATATTAATATCGAGTTGTTTCAGATTCTCCAAAAAATTTCGTTGCAGTGCTTCTTCTTTTTCTTTTCTCACTCGGTTTGGGAAAGGGATATATGACTGTTGTAGTCTTACCAATGGGTGGGCAACTTTTTCCAGAATACTCAAAGATTCATTTTCCACACTGGGAGGTTCACTCTTTTTTTTCTAGTTTCATTAATTTCTTTACTACGGGTTACTTTAGACGTCATCTTTCCTCCCTTAGTTGTCACCCCTTTGACTTTGTTTTTTGGAATCAAAACATTACTTACAACCTTTGACAATTCGTTTACCTCGATTTTCAGATCACTCAATAAGTTGCTTAGTGTTTTTAAGAAAAGCTCGTTGTTGGGTCTAAATTCTTTTATGAATATCTCCATCTCCTCATGTTCACATTTACCTTCATCAATGAATTTAGCCAACATTTCCTCAATAGTTATCCTCCTTGTAGAGTAATTGAATGGGTAAGGAGGGAACCCGAAAACGGTACCTAAAAAAAGACATAATTCAAAGTAAAATTATTTTAAAAAACTAAACTAGAAAGCTGACTAAAACTGCTGTTGTATCAGACAGTCGATATGTTGTATTCAACAGACTGGATGCGCCGTATCAATGTTTGATGTTAAATACGCTGTATTCAAAGAAAATGGATACGCCGTATTCAATAAATAACAGCAGACGATAGAAAAACAAAACTAAATTTATACTAAAAATACCAATAAAAATAAAAAATTAAACAATCACACTCCCTGGCAACGGCGCCAATAACTTGATGTGTCGTCATGTAGGTTGTTATTTATTATCAAGTTTTACTATTTATTTTATGCCGACTATACCTAAAACAACACTCTAACGGGCAGTGTACCCGATCAGATGTGGCTTCTAAAACAACACTCTAACGGGTAGTGTACCCGATCAGATGTAGCTTCGCGGTAATTAGGGTGTCGATCACTAAGAGTGGAAGTTAACTCTTAATTCTACCGGTATTTTATTTACCTAGGTTTAGTACTAATCTAATCTAGTTATTCTAATTAAATCTAATTAAACCTAAACTAACACAAAGGGGGGTTTTTAGCCTAAGAGACTGGCACGAGTTTAGTTCTAATTATCCTAAGGTGATGAAAAATAACGCACACAATTGATTAACAAAAGATTAGGAAGCAGTCAAATCTGAGGAAAACATATTAGAAAGTTTAATCTAATAATATGCCTTGATTGTCTATTCGTGCAATGATTGTATTAGTTCGTTGGTGGTATATCATTCCAAAGTTAGGTGGATCTTCTCCCTAAACTCGAGGTTTGTCGCTAGTTAATCCTGTCACAATTAACCTAAACCCGCATAAAGCTCACACCGTTGATTATAATCTATCTAGGAAACTATATTGGTGGTTATATTGAATCCTTGCTCATGGAGGCTTTACAAACTTATTGTTTAATGGAAATTCATATACTAGTAGTCCACACCCACTTAACTACCTATGGAAACAGGACGTTATGTGTAATACTAAGTCACCGGCTTAGTCTACCTATCCACTTAACCATAGATCAAAACATGGCTTTCTATTGGTGATCTTATTATTCTAGCTATATGAATAAGCGTTATATGTTTCTATCCCGGACTCTTAGCCTACGCCCAAACAACACAGAAGTTGCATCGCATTAAATATGTAGGACTAGACCCAGTTGAATAATAGGGAAAATACATAATTAAGCACATAAACAGGTATGAAGTGATAAACATAATCAACATGCAACGAATAAAGAACAATCGATATAAAGACAAATCAAAACATTATATTATCATAAACATGGCTAATACCTAAAGGTATTAGCCGATAGTCATTGTAACAATACACGAAATCATAGATGAATGATTAAACATAATGCTAACCGAATGTGTATAGTCGAGTGTAGAGATTACAAGAGTTTTCCCATCGATTAGACCACTTTATAGGACCTTCATGGCTTCATAGATCTTCTAAAAATCAGACTTGGTGGTAAAAAGCATACCCTAAATTGTATTTAGGGTTTCGTATTTATAGACTCTGAAAATTGGTCGATACGGCATATTAAAATACTCAATACGGCGTATTGGATGACTTGGTGTGAGCTTCACGAATAAAATATTCCATAATTTTCTTAAGCTGGTTTCGATATGCCATATCTGATTTTTGGATATGGCGTATTGACCAATACGGTGTATTGGGTCTTCGAATATGGAGTATTGACCAATACGGAGTATTGGTTCTTCAGATACAAAGTATTTACCAATACGTAGTATTGACCAATACAGAGTATTGGTTCTTCGGATACGGAGTATTGGCTGAAAATGTGTTTTTCTTGATATTTGACCAAAGTATCATACACGGCGTATCTACTGATGTGGATACGACATATTCTTCAAAGTTAGGCAATGGTCTTGAGTTCTTCAAAGTCTTTAGATACGGCGTATTCGTCTAGAATGATGCGGTGTATTGATGTCAAAATCAGTCGACTTTCTCAAACTTTACGTTTATGCTTCAAAACACGTCCTTCTCTCCATCTTTTGCTAAAGGCTCGAAAATTACTACAAATAAGAAATATGAACTATTAAGTACCAATTCATGTAATAATTATATCAAATGGGTTATAAACATGGGATAAATGATGTTATAAAAGTAACGTTATTTGATGTCATCAGCTATCGAGACCCTGCGTGCTAGGTCCATGTGGGCAGAGGTGCAGGTTGTAGTCCTACAGAACTTACTTGGGATTGTTGGAGTCAGGATTGCGGACCTTGAGATCCAAGCTGAGGATGCAGAGGATAGATTGGAGCAGTGTGAGCTTGGATGGATTCGCAAGAGAGCGCATCATGAGGCTTGATGAGCTTCTTGGCATTTAGACAGTAGACTAGCATCATTGCATTATTGTAGCCAACTAAGTTGAGTAGTACACGCTAGTGGTATTAATGTGATGCTTATGCTCTTTTTATTTTGTAAGCATGATGTACCAAGTATTAATACTGCTATGTTGCTTATGATTATGCTATATATTGATGTTGTTTATTTTGCCATGATTCCTTCCCCTATATTCTCTGCGTGTCGTGATCACATTTCATATAGTGTACTTATTGCATGTTGTGCTTATGTTTTGGATGGAAACTCATGTGTTATAATTTTGAGAATTTTAAGAAAATGCCAACAACGAGACAAGGAATGAGTTTCGCGGAAATTGAGCAGATCGTAGCCCATTGAGTTGCTAATGCTATTGAGGCTATTGCTATCTATGAGACAAAAATCTGTGTGGTTCACGACTCGATATTTCAGGGATGCTACCGATAAAAGGAAGTGGGAAGGAGGTTACCGTAACAACTAGGAATAACAAGACAAATAACAGAAGGTCGTGGGAGCATACACTGTTGGGCCTGGAGAAAGGAAAGGGTATGCTAGAAGTTTGCGTCTTTGCAACAAGTGTAAGTTGCACCACACCGGGTCGTACACCGTGAAGTGCGGTAATTATGGGAGAGTTGGTCACGGGACTAGAGATTGTGGGACTCCCATTCCTGCAACAGCTTAGAGACCCTCAGTAGCCAACCAGAAACCTACAGTAACCTGTTTTGGATGTGGTGCTGAAGGGCATTTCAAGAGTAAGTGTCAAAAGTTGAAGAACCAGAATCGTGGTGAGCAGAATGGGAAGAAGGGAAAAGCTTGCGAGGAATCTAGCGTCGTTACATATAATGATTACACTTTTGGAAATATTTTCCCGCCTCGCATAGTGAGACCTAAGTCAAGGCCTTCTTGAACTGTAGTCCCTAAGAGATTTTCATTTGTACTCTCATATGAGTTTCATGTGTTGTGTGGATGTTTCAAATTCTCTATTAAATTATGTGTCATGACGATTCTGCCCGTTACACTCCTTAAATTGTTACCGTATTATAAACCTTTTTCATTACTGCTTTACAAACTATTTTACCGTCATTCTATGAATTGTTTTAATGACAGCTTATTATCTATGTTGCTAACATCTTATAAACTATTTTGCTATCATCTTACAAATCATTTTGTGGTCATTTTATAAACTACTTTGTTTTCATGAACTATTTTGCTACTTTATAAACCGCTTTTGGCAGCTACCTTATAAACGGTATGGTTTATACCATTTAACTATGAGAAACATAACACAAGTTTGACAAAAATTAGCATTTCATCGTTAGTCCTAAATTATACATCGCCTGATCACCTATGCCTAATTTAGGAAGGACCATGCTATGCTGGTAGTAGTCACCTTGAAATTTTGCCAAAATCAATTTTTACCAATATTCCCAAAAAGCATATATTTTGTGTGTGTATTCCTAAGTTGTGCATGTCATGCCCGTTTGTATTAGTATGCATAGTAACTAAGTAGACTTTTTACACCATTTGTCACCCTAGGACAATCGACAAACTGGTGTGGTCACAATTAATGAATTTGATAAACCACCCGTTCAACAATAACTTAATGCCCATAGAACTCGGTAGTGTTGACGTCATCATCGGTATGGATTGGTTAACAAAGTACCGCGCCGTGATTGTTTGTGATAAGAAGTTGTCTGTAATTCCCTTCGGTGATGAAGATTTTAGCGACTCGAGGAAATAGAAATGATGGTAGTAGCGAGTCTAGATTGAACATCATATCGTGCTCCCAAGACTCAGAAGTATATACAATAAGGATACCAAGTTATTTCTGACACACGTCAGTGAGAAGAAGACAGAGTAAAAGTTGGAGAAGAAGCGGCTTAAAGATGTACCTATTGTATGGAATTATCCGGAAGTCTTTCTCGAAGACTTGCATGGATTGCCGATGACTCGACAAACCAAATTCCAAATTGACTTGCTACCTAGTTGTGCATTCGTAGCATGACCACCTCATAGATTAGCTCAGTCAGAAATGCAAGGGTTGTCTAGTCAATTGCAAGAACTTTCAGACAAAGGATTATAAGACCAACGCACCAACGATACTCATGGATCTCCTGAATCGGGTGTGCAACCCATACTTGGATAAGTTTGTGATTGTATTCATAGACCAAATTTTGACATACTCAAGAAGCTAATTATAGAATTTCTTAAGAAGGAGGAATTATATGCCAAATTCTCCAAGTGCGAATTTTGGCTCCCGAAAGTGCAGTTTCTCGGGCATGTTGTCGATAGTCAAGGCATTCACGTTGATCCCGCCAAGATTGAGTCAATCAAGGATTAGGCAATGCCTACAACTCCAACAGAGATACGCCAATTCCTAGGTCTTGTTGGTTACTACCGACGATTTATCAAAGGTTTCTCAAAAATCGCCAAGCCTATGACCAAGCTGACGCAGAAGAATGTGAAATTTGTATGAGAAGAGAAAGAAAAGGCGGCATTCTAATTGTTAAGGTAAAAAACTGTGTAGTGCGCCTACTGTGACAACCGTGGCTTGAGCATGTTGGTCAAACCGTAATGTTGACCTAAATATTTGTTCTATATGTATGGGTTACGTGTTATATGCGTTTATACGTGTTTATATGTGTTTGTGTGGGATATGTGAGATTGGATAATCAATCCATTGAGCGTGATCGTCTCATTGGGATTGGATTTGTGTTAGATTTTATGGAATTCATTTCGTTCACTTTTGGTGACAAAGAAATGATTTTGGTGATTGAAGCGGTTTCGCGTTAATTGTGTAAGTAATTATACATATACGTATTTATGTGTTAGTAATATTAGGATGAGATTAGGTTCTAGTAGTTAGAATAAGGAAGAAATGAAATTTCTATTTTTGGAAAGTTAGGATTAATAAAAATGAAAAGTTATTTATTTTTCAAAGTCTAGTAAATTGCGTTTACGCAAAAAAGGTATACTCAAATAAGCTTAGGTTTTTATAAAAACTTAAGATAAAACAAATAATTAAGTAATTAATAAATAAATAAATAAAATATTTTTTTATACATGAATAGTAAAAAACGAATTTTAGAAGAAAAAGAAAGAAAAAAAGAGTTTTAAAAGGAAACAAACTCTAATTCGATCTTATCTATAATTAGTTGGGGGCCTATAAATACAAAATAAAATCCCAAACCCCTTCCCCTTTGTATAATCGGACGAACAAAAGAAAAGAGAAGAGAAAAATTAGAGTTTTTGCTTTTGTGAAGAAATCAAGCTCTAAGATAAGTTTTAATTAATCTTTGTTAATTATTAATCTTTAATCATGTAATAATTATTATGATGGAATTAGAGTTTTGTAAAATCAGTAAATTAATGATGTTTAATCATATTGCAATGATTAGGGTTTAATTAGAAGCTTATGGGTGTAATTGGTTAGACTTAATTCGCGTTAGAATTTGATTTAGATTGGGGCAGAATTTAGGGCTGTGTTGTTTGGCTGATATCTCAATGATGGTAATAGCTTTTGTCATATTTTCGGTGTCTATAACGTATCTCAGAGAGTCTAGTTTTCCGAACATCCGGCTTCGAAGGTTTTTGAGGTCGGGAAGTCAGTCAAACGTTGGTTGCAAGAAAAGTTGTAAATACGTGTCAGATTTAGGTCAGATTACGAGGTGTAAAACCCCCACTTAAAATTTGAATTAGGATTAGCCCTTCTTCAATAGTTTAGTTCTATGTGTCTATTAGAAATCCCCCAAAGGATAGCTTCTGATTTGGTGTCTAAGTATGGTTTTTAGGTCCAAACTTTTTAGTGTGCAATTAGATCCGAATTGGGACTTTTTTAAAGTTTGATTTTCTTAGGAGTACTTGTGCATGTAAATGGCTCTTGGGAATCATAAGATAGTTAATATGCTTATAAATGAACATAGGTGATTTTTGGTATGAATTATGGAGGTCAGCAAGTAGAGGTTTTGAGTACGTTAAGTCACGTTAAAATTCTGCAGTTTTGAACAAATTGTGACTAACTAGTGAAACTTGTTAACGAAGTGGTTAAAGTTGGGTATGGTGTCGGGGTGGCCCATGAGGTTAATAAAACACCTTAGACATCCATCATATGATTGTTACATGTGCATTAAGCTTTTGGCTTAGTAGCGTGTAACACGAGTTATTTTGTTGTTTAGATTTGTTCTAGTTGTTTGTGAAGCTTTTTGTTGGAATCTTTTGGAAAGCTAAGCAAAGGTGAGTTTCATATCCCCTTTTTCTCATATTATTTTGGGTTGAGAATGATGCTTGTTTTCGTGTTAAATATTTTTAAGCTTGCTGTGGTTATGTGTATTGGATCGTGGGCACGTTCCGTCCCGTTGTGTTACGATATGATATGTTTGGTATTATGGATCCCAATATGCAAAACAAGGTGTGATGGTGGTAATACTGCGTGAGCTAATATGAGGCCATGTAGCACATATATGTAGTTGATATGATTGTGGATCGTGGGCACGTTCCGTCCCGTTGTTGTTATTTGTTGTCATGAATTGTTTTGGTGATTGCAGCAGCTAATTGAAAGTTTTTGGATATTATTGTATGTCGTAAACCTATGATTCTCGCTCAACTTTATATTGACGTTTTAAGCATCATTTTCAGGTGAGCTTAATGGTGCTAAGATAGAGCGAAGTGGCTAGAAGAGACCGTAAGATGCTTGGAGTTTTGCATGTCATTTATTAACGAGACATCTTTCTCATTAATTAAGACACCATTAGGTTTTAGGTATTGTTATGACACTTTGTGTCTTTACTTTACTTTAGTTTTCATTTTAGTATTCTCTATATAGACACCATGTGTTGTGATGATATCCATTCTTGTTTACGCCTCGTGTTTCCGCCTTGGCGGGGTGTTACCATAAAGAACAAGTTTAAAATGCACAGAAGTAACTTTTCAACGTATAGGTTCTTATTAGAATCAAATAAAGAATCTATGCCACACCTTGCTTGTGGAATAGCAAGGTGGTTGAATGACAATTGGGTTGTGATCTCCTTTTAACTTAAACTCTAACCAAAGTTATGAGTATAAGAAAACAAACTATTTGCTAGAACTGAAGCTTTAGCTTTAACAATTTCTATTCAATTTGTTTGAGAGATAAATGCTCTTCAATATGTTTCACATTAATTGGAAGATATGTCATTTACTTCTTAATATCTCTTTCCTTTTATAGGCAAAGTAATTAGTGTTTACAAGTTAACCTAATACACATGGCAAGCATTAAATGGGTGGTTGAGCAGCTATTTAATGCAGCCATGCTTTATAGTAACAGGTACAATCCTTTAAGAAAAGTTGTTGTACTTCTATACCAACTTTGGAATTATCCATTCCCAAGGAGATTGCTTTATTTCTTTTGACTTAAAGCAATCTTTTCCTCGCCTTGTAAACATTCTAGAAGTAAAACATTTCATCTCAGTCTTCTAAGAAGGAGATCGACATCGTTCAGCTTAGAGTTGTCAACCAAGCTGAACTGAAGCTCTTGCTAAGGTCTTTCTTCAGTGTTTGTACCACCACATAAACTGAAGTGAAGATAATCTTGATCTTCTAAGTACCCGAAGAACTGAAGCCAAAGTTTCTCAGCAACACAAGCTGAACTGTCTTCAGCTTGATTATTCTTAGGTGATTTTATGTTTAAATCTAATGAGACACTAAAGGGCTCAACAACTGACCCAACAATCTCCCCCTATTTGAATATACAAATAGCCTAAGTTAAAAATAGTAGTAAGTGATCAAACAACTTCTTCTTACAAACTGATAAAATTAAACAACATAAACTAATAACCATTCATATTAACTTTCATTACATTATAATACAAAAGATAAAGTTATTACAAAAGATCACATCATCTACTGCCTCAGTTACTCAATGACCCTCATTTGCTTGAAGGGGTTTAGGTTCCTCTTGTCAACTTCAGCAAGTAAAAAAGAACTAAAAGTCCTAGCATGATCATCAATACCAGGACCTTGGTGAAGTCTGAAGAAGATTTCTTGTACAGTGTACAACATCTCATTTGATAAATCTCCAAAGTCTTCAATGGTAAACAAAATCCTGCCCGTGGTATGAGTTAAACATGATCATACCTAAGACTGGTTCATTCAGCACAGTTCTAGCTGGATGATCTTCATACTGAACTGGTGACTTGAGCCTTTTGTTAGCTCTGAAGTAGTCATGGATGTCATCAGCATGCTTTCTTTTCTTCTTTGCAAGTTCATTCATCTTATCAAGAAGATCTTGTTCACTTAGAGGTTTGTTTAAGTCAATTCCTAATCCAGCTTCAGTTTGATGAAGATAGTCTATTCTTGTCTTTATTTTCCCATAGATGGTGGTCTATCCTTTTCCAGTTCTGTTAGGACAAGCTTGTACTACCTCATTCCATTCAACTAGATGGAAGTCACTAGCTTTGAAATTTAGAATGACTTCATAAGTGTCACCCCTTCTGTGCACTTTTAGAGTAATGGGACCCTTCCTAGTCAAGACATCACAGTTTATGATTCTTGACTTTGCCCTTCTATTCAACATTTTGTTACAGTATTTGTCATACTATAACTTGGCTTTATAGTACTTGGACACCACATCAGGAACAAGAAGATCAACCAGCTCTTTTCTTCTTACTTCCACTTCATGTTTGGCTCCTTCAGCTTTGTCAGATTCCCCAATTCTCTTTTGTTCCTTGATTTGTTCTTCAGTAAGATGGACATGATCCCCACCTTCTGTGACAAAATCATACTTCTTTAATTTCTTCTTCTTGGAGGATTCAACCATGAAACCAGTCAAATGAATGGTATCATCAGAATCACTTTCACTACCCTCTTCTTCAGCATCCTTTGAAGACATAGCCTTTTTGCCATTGTTTTTCTTGATATGCTCCCTCCTCAGGTTAAGAGGGGCTCTTTGAGGGACTTGGGAGGAAGGGAGATTGAAGTTGTGTTGTTGTGGTTGTGATGATTGGTGGAATGATTGATGTTACAAGCGTTGTTATTGGTATGGGTTGTTGATTGTTCAGGTTAGCCTTTTCAGCATCCTTTGCAGCTCTTCTTTGAAATAGTTGAGAGATTGTTGCTTGTTGAGTGTTCTTCTCCCCCTCAGCAGGCTTAGTGTCAGCTGGGCCTGCTAAAGAAACACCTTTATCTCCAGCTTTAGTTAAAGCAGACTCAATAACCTGAGTAAATTTATTCAAGGATTTAGTGACTCTGTTGAGCAGACTTGGAAGAGCATCCAAGGTCTTGACCTTAGCCTGAATAGATTTAACCTGTGTTGGTACAGAGAGAAATTCTGCTGGAAGTTCTTACTGAAGAGTCTTCGGTTCAACAATTTAAGTGGTAAGACTTTCAACAGTTGTAGTGAAATTCTCTAGCTTGGTAGGAATTTCTTTCAAATCCTCAGGCAACTCAATCTCCTAGTCATGAACATGCTTTTTCAGATCTTTGACTTCTCCCGTTAATTCAGTAAACTTGGAGGGAAGCTCTTTCAGCTCAGTTGGTAGAGAGCCGCTGAAATCATGAGTAGATAAAATCTTTAATAGTTCAGGTTGTAAAGACTTTACCAAAAGCTTAGTGAGCTGTTCCACATTGGGGAATGATGATTGAGCTGAAAGGAAAGCTACTTAAGCTTCAACATCTGTCTTTTCCTTTTTTATTTGGAGTTCTAAGCCTAAAGGAGAAGAACTTGATTGGTCAGCTTTTGAATTTGGATGGTCTTTGGAGAAGGAGGATGAGAAGCTGATGCATCTTCAGTTTCTTTTGGTTCTTTAGGCTGGACCTTTTCAGCATAAACCTCTTCATTACTCTCATCTTAAACAATTATTGGTTCATCATCATTTGGTGAATCTAGGTCCATAAAGTCGACCCTCACATCCTGGACCAGCTTGGTTAAGTCTTCCAGCTTGATCTCCTTTTGTGTATCCTCAGAGCTAGAGAGATCATGGGAAGTGTTAAACTCTTCCTTAATCTCCTTTTTAATGGTGCTAACTCCCTTCATTGTGGTAGGTTTAGTAAGGACAGTTTCCAACCATTCACTAGCAGATTTGGTTTTCTCTATGGTTTGAGATATTGAATCCTTAGGAGCAAAAAGGCCAGAATCAGCTTCAGCTTTGGATTTTGCTAAAACATCATGTTCTGATGCAGACTCGGGGTGAATAATGGTAGAAGCAGAATAAATTGGTTTAGTATAAATAGATGTTGACATATCACTACTGAGCTTAGGGTAGGCTCCTTCTTCACTAGTGACCCCTAAAGATGTTGGGCCACCAGTTGCTTGCTGGTCCTCTTTATACAGTTCAACAACCACAAGGGTGGAAGTTGAAGGTTGGCTTGGGTTGGAGTCCATGGCCGAGCTGGTGATGTGTTGTCGTGTAGGTTGTTATTTATTATCAAGTTTTACTATTTATTTTATGCCAACTATACCTAAAACAACACTCTAACGGGTAGTGTACCCGATCAGATGTAGCTTTGTGGTAAGTAAGGTGTCGATCACTGAGAGTAGAAGTTAACTCTTAATTCTATCAGTATTTTATTTACCTAGGTTTAGTACTAATCTAATCTAATTATTCTAATTAAATCTAATTAAACCTAAACTAATGCAAAGGGGGGGTTTTCAGCCTGAGAGACTAGCAGGAGTTTAGTTCTAATTATCCTAAGGTGATGACAAATAATGCACACGAATGATTAACAAAATATTGAGAAGCAATCAAATCTGAGGAAAACGTATTAGTCAATTTAATCTAATAATATGCCTTGATTGTCTATCCGTGCAATGATTGTATTAATTAGTTGGTGGTATATCATTCCAAAGTTAGGTGGATCTTCTCCCTAGACTCGAGGTTTATTGCTAGTTAATCCTGTCACAATTAACCTAAACCCGCATAAAGCTTACACCGTTGATTATAATCTATCTAGGAAACTATATTGGTGGTTATATTGAATCCTAGCTCATGGAGGCTTTACCAACTTATTGCTTAATGGAAATTCATATACTAGTAGTCCACACCCACTTAACTACCTATGGAAACAGGATGTTATGTGTAATCCTAAGTCACCGGCTTAGTCTACCAATCCACTTAACCATAGATCGAAACACGGATTTCTATTGGTGATCCTATTATTCTAGCTATACGAATAAGCGTTATATGTTTCTATCCTGGACTCTAAGCCTACGCCTAAACAACACCAAAGATGCAGCACATTAAATATGTAGGACTAGACCCACTTGAATTATAGGGAAAACACATAATTAAGGACATAAACGGGTATGAAGTGATAAACATAATCAACATGCAACGAATAAAGAACAATCGATATAAAAACAAATCAAAACATTATATTATCATAAACATGGCTAATACCTAAGGGTATTAGCCGATAGTCATTGTAACAATACAGGAAATCATAGATGAACGATTAAACATAATGTTAACCGAACGCGTAAAGTGGAGTGTAGAGATTACAAGAGTTTTTCCATCGATTAGACCACTTTATAAGACCTTTATGGCTTCATAGATATTTTGAAAATCAGACTTGGTGGTAAAAAGCATACCCTAAATCGTATTTAGGGTTTGGTATTTATAGACTCTGAAAATTGGTCGATACGGCGTATTGAAAAACTCAATACGGCGTATTGGATGACTTGGCTTGAGCTCCACGAATTAAATATTCCATAATTTTCTTGAGCTGGTTTGGATACATCATATCCGATTTTAAGATACGGCGTATTAACCAATACGGTGTATTGGGTCTTCGGATATGGAGTATTAACCAATACGGAGTATTGGTTCTTTGGATACGAAGTATTGACCAATACGGAGTATTGGTTCTTTAGATACGGAGTATTGACCAATACAAAGTATTGAGATTTTAGATACGGAGTATTGGCTGAAAATGTATTTTTCTTGATATTTGACCAAAGTATCATACACGGCGTATCTACTGATGTGAATATGACATATTCTTCAAAGTTAGGCAATGGTCTTGAGTTCTTTAAAGTCTTTAGATACGGCGTATTCGTGTCAGAATCAGTCGACTTTCTCAAACTCTACGTTTATGCTTCAAAATACGTCCTTCTATCCATCTTTTGCCAAATGCTCGAAAATTACTGCAAAGAACAAATGTGAACTAGTAAGTACCAATTCATGCAATAATTATATCAAATGGGTTATAAACATAGGATAAATGATGCTATAAAAGTAATGTTATTTGATGTCATCAGCTGGACTAGGTTTCTTTCATTGAATGGCCAGTTTTAGATCAAGTGGGCTCTTTAGAAGAGGACCCACCTTTTGTTGCCTCTATCTTGGACTAAGGATGGTGATATGTAAAAGGAATTTTCTTTTTCCTTCGTCCAGATTTAGCTCCAGGCTTTGTGCCTTTGGGAACCTTCTTCACATCTTTTGAGGAGGTTTTAGGAGCTTTGAGTGGGCCAGGCTTCTCTGCCTTGCAAATGGCCAACATGTGGTCAGTGAAGGGAGGTCATTCAGGTTGGTTTTTCTTTAGTGTTTAGTTGTGAAGATTGAAGACTTGAGTGGGGTTTAGGGTGACATTTTTAGATCTATACCCTTCCATTTTGTATACCAATAATAGAGATAAAAACCTCGGATAAGATAAAAAATTTTCCCTAGATTTCTTGTTCAGCTTAGTGATGATATCCTCTTAAATTAACTTAGCATAGTCTATGTTAACCCCATTTGCTAGGCAATAGAGGATAGTGGCATCTTTGTTGGAGATCTGATCAAAACCCCTAGTTTTACCACCTAAACATTGAATGATTTATGCCATAAGTAATCTCCACCTAGGAGGAAGACAACTCTTTTTGAGGGTTCCTTTAGCTAGACATTACAACGTGTGACCGAGTCTTTTGCAAATTGATTTTCAAATCCTCACAAACTCCCCCTAAGGGAGGTCACTCCCAGAAATACAAATCGAATCCTAGCCATCTTTAAATTGATCTTTACTGTTGGCCCATAGTCCTTTGATTCTTCAAGATTAGTCTCTGTTACTGCAAGTAGTGATCTTTGAGCTTTGTTCCTTAGACTTGTGTGATCTTTGAGCTTTCTTTTAGATCATCATCTACAGTAAATCTCTTAATCCTCCTTGTTATGGAGTACTGCCTTCCTGTGATGTTGTGACCATCAGACCCGCATGCTCACACTTTTCTGGATCATGATAGTACTTATCAGAGTTACGAAAGTTGTGTTGTAGTCTTTTTTCAAATTGTCCTGATGTCCTTTGATAGTATCATTAAGTGTGAGCATGGGGTTGTGAATTGACTCCACTGGAACAAAGGTACCATCCATCTCCACTTACGTGATCCTAAATAAAACAGTATACAATAAATGTAGGTCCTTATCAACAGGATCTCAATGAGCCTTAAACGACTTATAGTCCTTTGAATAAATCCAAAGATAACAATGATAGACATATAACCGTGAATATCAAATAATGACAGCGGAATATCAATATCTATAAACCAAATGAACACAAGATCAAAATCTATAAAATTGCTATTTACTATTACTATTTGATTGAGAATACTCCTCAAACTCATATATTTACAATGCCTAATTTCTATTTTCCATTTATAGGCATAAGGAACCCTAAACGCGTTAAGAGATAATGCTTATCTCTTCCTAGATAACCGCTAATTGATAACTATTACTATAATTACAACCAGACTTAAAAACTGACGCCTACATTAATAACTTTAATACTGCCCAAGACTTTAAGGTATGCTGGCAGACTTAACTTGCTCTAAACCCAGTCTTAACTCTATACTAACATACTAAACTATTTTTCTATCAGTACTAACTATAACACCAGACTTAACTTAATACTAACAGTATTAAGTCTGTTTACAAATTTTCCTAACAAACCCTCCCCTAACTTGATCTCATATCATGAACTTCATAGTTTTCTTTGTACTTTGGCTTCCACTTTGGGCTATAGAGGAATGTATTAAACTTGTTGTCCTTCAAAATAATAAGTCATTATGTCTTCAAAATCTTGACAGCAACTAGTCTTTAACCCTTGCATCAGCAACCTTGACAATTTTGTACATCAAATCATAAAGTTTCAGTCTATTCTCATCACTTCCAGGTGATTAACTCTTGTGGATTGAAATCATTGAAAATGTAAATGGATTTGAGTCTCTTAACCCAGTTAGCCATTAACTTGGAGTAGTCAGTTCTTTGGCCACCAGAAAGGTGTAAGTCCAGGTCACTGTAAAACATTTCACGCTCATTACTTGAAACATTGGTGAGTTAGAAGACCATAGATGGTTTTTGGCAAACCATTACAGCCCATCAACGATTTGTAATATGCCTTTACCATTAGCCGTTTGCTTCAGGGCTAGTCAATCCTTTGGCCACCTAGAAAAGGTAAATTCCATTGTGGATTGAGAAACAATGTCAACTCTTTTAGTACATAAAAACTGGTGAGATTATATACCATCCACTTTTGTAAAGTGTCAACCATCTAATATGATTTGCATTCTTTACCATAAGCCATAATCTTATGGACTAGTTATGGTTTTTTCACAGCCTTTACCACAAAGCCATAAACTTATGGGCTAGCCAACTCTTCATTTAACAAATTTGGTAGTTGAAAACCATACAAATTATTTGCAAGTTGTCAACCATAGAACTGATTTGAGAAGTCTTTACCCAAGAGCCTTTGCTCTTGACTACCAGTCCTTATGTTGGTTAGACATGGTGAACTGATAACCATTTGTTTGTGTTAAGTGCATAGCAAAAACCTTCACAAGTTTATCCTTCCTCAACTTCTATCCTAGGCTTTCAACCCTACAAATTTCATTACTTTCCTAATGCCATGCTTGTTTTTCCAGCATTTTTCAACAATCTATAGCAATCTCATTCACTTTACCATCCAAAAGCTTCATTTCAACATAGTTTTACATACCGTCAACAGAAGGGATATTTTCTATCAGACAAATACAAATAAACATCCAAAGAATCTAAGTTCATAACATTGTACCCTACTTATATCATAGTATCTCCAAATTACAATCATTTGTTGTTCTAATCTCACTCCATATTGAATCTGTGCTTAGAGGTTCTTCAAACATAATTCTTAAACATTTCCAGAATCCCTTCTCTAACTTATCCTCAGGCCCATCCATCCCATATCTATTCTAACTATCCGTACAACTTCATAAGTTTTATCCCTAGATAAAGATTTTAACATAGCTCCCCTTCCAAAATAAATTTATACTATCAGTCTGTTCCCTCTTCTCTATAAAAATTTCGTATACCCTTTTCTCCTTGTTTGTAATCTTATAAGTAGCTACCTATGTGTTTTCATGGCTACAGGAACAGATTCAAAGTGAGTTTCAGTACCTGTGTTTAGTCTCTTCTTGCTCATCAACCTTATCTGAATCATCAGAAACATTCTCATCCATACTTGTGTGCATACCTTTTCTGGCTATTTGTTTTCTTCTCTTTGTAAGCTTCTTTGTTGGTTCATCATCTTTTGCTTCATCATCTTTGTCTTCTTTCAGTCTCTTGGAGTCCTTTGTTTGAAGCTCTTCACAAATCTTTTCAAGCTATCTATATTGTCTTTCAAAACTTATTGAGCAAAAGAGAGTCAATCTGTTTTATAAGCTTATGTCAAACTCTTCTTTGACTTCTTCAAATCTCAACTTCCTCAGCTTGATTAACTTCCATGACCTGATTCTTACTAAGTAGTTCCATCATGTAAGTTTTTAGTTGTGATTGGGTCCGGCTTGTTCCTTTTAGCTTTGGCTCTTTCTTCAGCCAAAGAACTATCTTTCTTTGATTCACAAAGTCCACCATTATACTTTAGCAAAGCTTCTCCTTGAAGTCAATTCCAAGCATGCTCATGATAGACTCTGCATTGGCTTCAAGTTTTGCTCTAATCAAGTCCCAATCTTGCAATTGTAGATGGTTGACCTCAAATGTACTTGAGCTTTTTCTTCTCTTCTGTTGGCTCAGTCAACTCTTCGTTCTTCTGCAAATCCTTTGTGCAAGAAGAGCATCCAAATGTATTTGCTCACCGTCCTCTTCTCTTTGTAAGGAATCCAATCTTATAGCTTCTGCAAGCTAGCTCTTCTTGTAAGAATCTGTTCCTTATCTTCTTTGGAGTTTCATCACTAGCATGAGGAGCTTTCCCTCTCTTTGGCCTTATTTTACACAGCAGCAGTAATAAAATCTTTTACAGCACATTATTATCTTCTGAAAGTCCAAGCTTGAGACTACATCTTGCCTGAACACTTTCTTCTCTTGTACCTCCTCCCTTTGTCAATTGACCTAGACTTTAAAGTGGCAACCTTTTAGAGAGTTATTGGCCTTCAAGAGTGTTTGGGCTTATTTCTTCCTCTTGTTCCTCCCCTGAACCATGTGCACTTTGTTTGTAGGAGGTTTAACTCAGTCCTGTTTTTGAAGAACATAAGGGTCAGCATTGACTTTTCCCTCCCTTGAACCTCAGTTCATCATCCTTGAATCTGTCAAAACTAATTCCTCCTCTTTTAGGAACCCATCCAACTATCTTCAACCTTCTTGACTAGCGTCACTATTGCACTTTCCCATGGTTTAGCTTGTTTGTTTAAGATCCAATTCCAGGCTATCTATTCTTGAAATCAACTTGGGAACTATTTGAAGCAAATCATCTGTAGGCATGTGACTTGGAGCCTGTGCTTGTGATGGTAAGAAGTGATGGTGGACAGGTGATTGCTCCTCTAGGATGTGCATCTGTTAAGTTCAGTCCATGTGGTGTGGTGGTGATGTAGGTGTAGGAATAGGTGGTGGTGTTGGTGATGGAATAGTGTGAGGTGGAGATGTAGATGTTGGGATAGGTGTTGGTGGTGTTGATGGAATAGGTGGAGGTGGAGGTATTGGTTGGGTTTGAGCTTGAGCAGCATGTTCTTGTCCTGCAATAAGGTTAGTAGCAACAAGCAACATAGAGGGCAATAAAGGTCTTGGTGCCCCTTGAAAACCCCTTTTCATATTACCAAAAATCTTTTGGTCAGGCTTACAAGCTTCGATAAGGGAGTTTTGTTTTCTGATTTGAAAATATTTAAAATTATTTGCAGAAAACGGGGATACATCAAAAACATTTTCTGTTCTTCAAATTGGCCATCATACCATCAAAAATAGAGTTTTGTAAAAATTATAAAACTCTTTCAGAGTATAAGCACAAAGATATCAAAGCAGAGCAATATTGCTACCAATTGATCCATCCCCACATTTAGAGCATAATACAGAGCAAAAGATGGTGGGATCAAAATATCGCCATTGAGGTGTAAAGAAACTTTTCCAAAAGGTAAAAGATCCATCAGTAGGATACCCTATTTGGCCCATACCCTCAAAAAGGTCATCATTAGGTAACATCGAAATTCCTGTGGCGTCATTTAATTGAAGTGAATCCCTAATTGAGCCTCAAGAGATAATGTACCTTTGGTAATCAATTTTGCACTAATTTGAGAGACCCAGCTTCTCTAGTACTTGCAACAAGCACTCTGCCAAAATTGTTTCACAAGAGAATCATAGATAGTTGGATTAGCAGTTAATGCATACCTAAGGTTGGAACCTCGAAGAAAGTCCACTATCTCAGCAAACCCTGCACTCTCGTTAGGCTTGCGCAAAAACCCTACTTGATTGTGTTTGTCACAATAATTCAATTGAGCCAGTGACAACCACGTATTAAGTACTTAGGATTTTATAGTGAATAAAATGTATATGCTGAGGTAGCAGAAACGCTTGACTAATTCTTAGAGAGGAAATGTTTTAACTTTGCAAAAGAAAAGGAGAATAGCATTAAAAGAAAGTATGAAAGAAAATCAAACTTTATTCTAATATAAGCTTACTATGTGGACTACTATAGCGCCGTACAAAAATCTCTAACTAACATTTACAAACAGTGATTGAAATCAGAAAAAGTCAAATTTCCCGCAACCAGCATTAACAATAAACCACCATTATTAACAATGTACACTACCAACTTAATTTTTGGTCAAACAGAATTAATTAAGAGTCAACCTGAATTAACTCTATTTCAAAAACCAGAATTTAAGTGTGTATAAACTACCTGAATTAACTCTACTTAACTACCAGAATTAACGAAAGATAACTACCAGGATTAAAAGAAATTAACTACCCGTATTAAACCTACTTAACTACCAGTATTAATAGAATATAACTACCAGAGTAGACATAATAAACTACAGAATTAAAGATTACTTACTACTAAAATTTACAAACTATACATACTCGCCCTCCCCTTAAATGGTGCTATGGGTTGATCATACCAATGCTAACCACTAAGTAATTAAACCGAGGGCCATCAAATGGTTTGGTCAACAAGTCAGCAACATTTAAGTCTGTGTGGATTTTCTCCACACTTATGAGCTTCTTTTCATAACAATCCCTGATGAAGTGGTGACGAATCTCAATGTGTTTGGTCTTAGAATGATAGACTGGATTCTTCATAAATGCAATTGTGCTTTCAATCATCAGTGGATTTTGGTATTCATGAAGTTGAAACCATAGTCCAACAATTGATTTTGAACCCACAACACTTGTCCACAGCAATTTGCAGCAGCTACATATTCAGCTTCAGTTGTTGGAAGTGCAATAATAAGTCTAGTTTCTTTGCAGAGCCGATGATATGAGATCTTTTGACCAAAAATTGACAACCACCCTAATGTGTGGGATTTCTTGTCAAGATTGGATGGAACCACCAAAGTACTAGATCATAGAATAGCTTCAAATCAAGGGGTGATTCCCTAAAATATCCATAATCCAAGTTTGGTTTGCCCTTTGAGGTACTTGAAGATCCTCTTTGGACACATTGAGATGAGGAAGTCTTTGATAGTGTACCGTGAATACGAGAACAAACACATACTGGGCATACATAATATTAGGTCAAGAAAGCATTTAAGTAACATAGGGAACTATCATAGATCTGTACAGTAGTACACTACATCAAATAGCTTCCTCATTCCTCTGTCAAAGGCAACTTGGTCTCCATGGGAGTGATGGCAGCTTTACATCACAAGATCAAATTCGTTGAGTATCTCAGCTACATACTTGTCTTGAAAAGATGAAGATGCCTTCCTTGTTCTTTCTTGCTTGACATGTAACCTAAAAAGTAATGTAAGTTCACCATTTAACTCATTTGAAATCTGCTTGCATCAAAGCTACAAACTCATCAACAGCACCAAGACTGTTTGTAATACCAAAATGATATCATCAACATACACTTGAACCAACATGATATCCTTTTTGTTTCTTCTAATGAATAAAGTCTTGTCAATGGTGCCCCTCTTGTATCCATGCCTCTCTAGGAATGTTGACAAAGTAGCATACCAAGCTCTAGGTGCTTTGTGCAATCCATACAAAGCTTTTTAACCACCTTATAAACATTTGTAGGAATGATCAGGAACAACAAAACCATGAGGTTTGAGACAATAGCCTCTTCTCCAATAGTGCCATACAGAAAAGCACTTTTAACATCCATTTGATAGACTATGAACCCCATAAATGAGGCAAAGGCCAAAAACAACCTGATAGCTTCAATTCTTGCTACAGGTGCAAAAACCTCATCATAGTCAAAATCGGTAAAAAATGAAATAAAAAAAAAAATAAAAAATAATAAAAAAGCTTTTTGAGATGTGGGTGATGGAGGTTGTGATCCCTTCTTCTTGTCTATGACCGTGAGCCACCAGCCGTGCATTGTTTCTGACAACTACTCCCGCTCACATCTTTTTGTTCCTATATAACCCATTTGTACCTATCACCTCAGCACCATTGGGTAAATCACCAAAACCCATACTTGATGAAGCTTGACTGGACAACAGTTCTTCTTGCATAGCTTCAAACCCAGCTTTCCATCTTCAAGGGCTACTTTGAGATTTTCTTGTTCAAATTGAGATAAAAAGGCAAGCAAAAATACAATGTTGTTGATCATTTGAATTGCATCTTTGGTGATCTTGTATGTAACTCACTAAGCATGAGCCTCAGTGATTTTCTTGAGAGAGCTTCTAGTCTGAACAGTGGAATTCGGGATCATCCGACAAGGATTTTGACTTTGAGGATGAGCAATAGTGAATCCTTAAGTGGGATTGTTGTAAGGAACATCTACCTCATCTGGTAGATTGTTGAAAATAGAAAATAATCCCATCATCATCATAAGAAGCCTTTTCAAAAATACCTTCACTTGATTTATCATAAATCCTTATTTCAGGCATTTCATCATCATCTGCATCAGAGAAGACCTCTTCTTCATGATCAGCACTAGGAGAGATAGCTTCAGTATTGCCAGTATTAACCTCCTCAAAAGCAGTATTAAGAGGTAGAACTAGCTACCAGTATTAACAGATTATGTACTGTAGGTACTGTTGTAGGTACTGGTCCTAAGTGCTTCAAAGCAAGAGCATCCAATTCTTTTCTAAAAGTCATAATGTCATCAGCAGACTTGGATATTGGTGTAGAAGATGACTGCCTTTGGGAGTGAGTCTTCTTTGTAGCAATCTTTTCAAAAAGAGATGTAGAAGAAACCATCATTAGGTCTGCATCCTCCTTAGTTTGCACATCAATATTAAAGACTTCCTTTGAACCTGCAGGGTTAGCTTGATTTTGCACAGAAACAGGTATATAGTTCATAGAGTCTGTAAGATAATCTAAGTCAAACATCCACCTATGCCCTATTCCCTGTACATTGGGTTTTTCCTCAAGAAAGTTGACATGAAGGTTTACTTCAACTCTTTTGGTGACTAAGTTATAAACCCTAAAGGCTTTACTATTTACAGAGTAACCAACAAGAAAACCCTCATCAGATTTTCCATCAAACTTTCCTAGTGGGCTTAGAGTATTGAGAATTATAACATGGCACCCAAATGGTCTTATGTAGCTAAGGATTGGTTTGGGGCCAAACAAAAGCTCATAAGGAGTGTTTTGAGGCTTGGTCACTCTTACCCTGTTGAAGGTATAGCAAGCAGTATTAACTGCTTCTGCCCAAAAAGTGGTAGGTAAGTGTGAGTCAGCTAGCATAGTCCTAGCAGCCTCTATTAGGGTCCTATTCATTCTCTCAGCAACCCCATTTTGCTGAGGAGTTCTTGCATTACTAAACTCCTGTTTTATACCCTTTTCCCCACAGAACTCAAGCATAACCCTGTTTTTAAATTCTGTCCCATTATCTGATCTAATGATTTTTACTTTGTGATTAAGTTGGTTTTCTATCTGTCTTATAAAAGTCTTAAGGATGCCACTAGTCTCATCCTTTTTGGCTAGAAAGAAAACCCAACAAAACCTTGAACAGTCATCAGTAATCACTAGACAGTAACTTGCATGGTTGATACTCCTCACAGAAGTTGGTCCAAATAAATCCATATGCAAGGTATGTAATGGGTGGGTCACATATCTATCAATCTTGGCCTTACAGGAGGCCTTGTGTTGCTTTCCCTTCTGACAAGCAACACAAGTGTGGTCATTTTTGAAACTCTTGGAAGGTAACCCTCTAACTAGATTATCCTTTACAAGTTTATTTAAGTTTTTGAAATTAAGGTGACCTAACCTCCTGTGCCACAATTTAGCTTCATTAGATGAGGCTTTTGCTAATAAACAAGTGTATCCTTTTGAAGAATCAACATTTTCATATCAAGGTATACATGTTATGTTGCCCTAGGAAACTTTAAGAAGGACCTGATTTCAATCAGGCTCTTTGAAGTCAGTGGACACCACACTACACTATTTTTTCAGTAAAAAGTACATTTTCTTTTTATCACATATCTGAGATATGGAGAATAGTTTAAAATGTCAAGTTCTTTCACAAAAGCCCACATCATCGCAAAAACTAAATTTCTAATCGATTGTACCTTATTCACAACGGGATATACTTTACTTCCTCAAAAGTAACAGATCCCAATTTTGGACAGTTCGTGATTAATCTTCTAATGGGCCTTGTTACAGTCATGTGCCAGGAGAACATCCACTATCAAAAAATGACCTCTATGCTCCATATGCTTCAGTGGATGATCCTGCACAATAAAGTGATTAGTTTCTCTTTGGGACCCAGGCCTAGTAGGCTTGGGTCTGCCTTGTGGAGCCTCTAGAAACTTAACATTTGAATCAGGGTTGGTTCCACTATTGGTATTGGAGAGTAGGTATTATTTTCTCCAAACACACTGCTGAGGTCTCTTAACAGCAGTGCCCACCCCATTTTTTTCCCTTAACAGCATAATTTATTTGTACTTGTATGCTGGTTTCCTTGAAAAGGTCTATTGACAGGTGAGTCTTTGTTTTGAAAAAGAACATTTCTTTGGACTTTTAAGATTCACCTGAGGAAGGTTTAGGGCTGTGTTGTTTGATACAGGTCTATTTACTCTCAAGTATTAAACATGCACACTACAGAATTAACATATTGCTGCCAGTATTAAATCTAGAAGCACAGACTTAAATGATCGGTGAGTGCCAGGACATTACATTGCACACTACCAGAATTAACATGTTGCTTGCAGTATTAAAATCTAGACTCTCAACCTAAAAAAATACAGTGACTTATTATTGAGTGCCAGAATTAACATTTCCATGACCAGTATTAACATTTACCCTACCAGTTTTAATAGTTTTGCTAGCAGTACTAAGGTTGGGTCTAATGTTACTTAGTTGTACAGGTCTGGGGGTGAACTGATTTGCTTTATTCACCCTGTTTGTGTTAGTCCAGGCTGGTGTAGCTTGCCTAACATCC
Organism: Tanacetum coccineum; assembly: GCA_026074375.1. NCBI lineage: Eukaryota > Viridiplantae > Streptophyta > Magnoliopsida > Asterales > Asteraceae > Tanacetum > Tanacetum coccineum. The sequence goes on from BQNB010029981.1 coordinate 46,923, forward strand.
TCATGAACCACCCTTTTGCTCTTAAGAGCAGCTTCCCTTGCCATCTTCTTCTCATAATAGTCACAACCAGTACTTAATCAAATGGACTAAGACTTCCACAACACATACATGGTTTTCGTTAAAGGAAGTATCCCTGATGCACCGAAGTCCTGTTCATTCTTTGATTCCAATTCTTTCTTTTTATTTGAGAATTGTGAGGAAGTCTCTGGTTGTCCATAATTGGTTGCCTAGGAGATTTTACATGCTCAGTGCACAATAGGGTCATGTTTGTGTGGGTTTAGGTATTGTGGTTGAGTCTTTTGGGTGGCTGTTGGTAAATTGTCTCAATAGAGGTAGTAGTCCCTGTTTAAACTTCTTATCAAGTTTGGTCATGGATAAGGTCACTCATTGACTGACAGGACAACGGATCAGTAACAGTTCCTAGCCCTCCCCATTCACTGACATTGGATATTGACAGGTTGAGTATATGAGTAGAAGACTTGCATTAGACAAGCTCCATGATCCCCAGTCACTGTCATTAGATGGGACAGCATGAGAAAACAATGGAACTAGGCTATTAGGACACTGTTAGGATCTAGGAGATTGAGGTTGAGGTCCAAAATTTACCATATCATAAAGAGAATCCATCTCCCATGTCTCCCTGTGCCCTAGGGGGTATAATCACCACTAAGAGGATGGGGGACTCACATTTATTTTCTACCTGTTTGATTGATGTATAGTGGATTATCATAATATGTCCTGCATCTGTTTCCCTAATGAACAAAATAACTCTGACTCATCTCTTCCTCTTATCCTAGGGACCTCCAGCATTGACTTTTGTTATGTCACTAAACCTAGCTTAACAGTTGAGCTCATCCCACAATCAATAAGCTTCCAAAGATTTTTAGAAGATGCAAACCAAGAATCAACAATTTTTTGTAAAGCATCTTTGTCTTTGACAGCTTTCATTCCTATTCTTCTATACTTTTTCAGCTTTTCATCTATTGTTCAAAAATTTGATTGAGATTGAAAATTTAATTTTTCATTTAAGGAAGATGGCTTGTTTAAGCTGATGGATTTTACTTTTTACACGTATAACTCTTGGGGCAAAATAAGGCAGCTTCATTGGTCACCAAATTTAAGATTGCAATTCAAATATTTCATACTTAGCTTGAAGTGCATTATATGAATCTAACACAATTTAGAGCATATTGATACTCATTGTTCAAAGTGAAATGCCATTTGAGCATGATAGAGTTTCTAATCTGTAGTCTGCTCTAGCCCAATTGATCTGACCTTCATCAGATGGTCATCAAAGCTTCCTTTTCCAATTTCTGCACTGGCTTGAATTCTGACCTTTACCTGCTTCCTGCATGTTACCTTGTATTTTTGAACCTTTATACTTGCACTCCCTGGCAAAATGCCCTAGTATTGTTGCATGTAACATTCAACTTTTCTCTTATCAAATGCCACATGCATTTTTCCATCCACTCTTGGCCTTCTGCCTGTCTTCTTGTAAAACTTCTTAATCTTTATTGCAGTCATAGCAATCTGCCAATTTATATCCATCTCTTCCAAATCCAGATCATCAATTTGATCTAGGTCTTCAGTACAAATCCACATCATCAGCATTTGTGGCTAGAAAGAATGGATAACTTCATCAGCAAGACAGGAGTTGAGTTGGTGTCTGCTTTGGAAGTGGAACCTTTTGGTATAAGAACACTATAAACTTCATGAGCTGTGGCTTGGCTTTTGTCTTGCCTGAAGAGGCTTTAGCTTGTGATAGTGAAGCAACATTATAAGGATGTTAGGGATTGAGATGATGTCTTTTGGATGTGATTGTCAATGACTCTCTGATTATTATATAAATCATCTATTGAAATGTGGTCTATATTTTTTCTTCGTTCTCGTTGTCATGGCTTATACTGTCCCACGCAGTGGATGGACATCATATTCTGTTGGATTTGCGTCTTATTGACAAAACCAAGCACCTTGGGCATCTACGGTGTGTGTGGGGGGGGGTTAAGCGGTGATGTAAAAGTTGGAGGATATAGAAGGCGGAAGGTGTGGTTGGGGGTGTGTAAAGGTTGTGTCGTGGTTTCCATGGCAATAGCATTTTATATGGTAGGGGGTGGTTAAGTCTTATTGTGAATGGTGGGGCGGATTACGATGGGGATTTTGGGTTGGGGGGTGACGGTTTACGTTCGGTGAAAGATTAATATAAACATTTGCTGTTGTGGGGTTCAGGGGTGGTTGTTACATTCGAATTAAAGGTTTTATATTTCTCACTAGTATTTTCTTAAATGGAAGGTCAATTAATTTTGAGGTACTGGGATGAAACGGATTATAGTGAAATGGACTCATTGGGTATGGTCGTTGCTTAGAGACTAGTGTAGGTATATTATATTTTGGTTCTAGACAGTGTGGGGAGGCAACAGGCGTTATGAGTACTCTAACATTGTTATTGTGGGGGGGTAGCGGAGTGAAGTAAACGGGTAGAATGATTGCTATATTTGTGATTATATTGTGTCGGGTGGAGGTCTTTGTTAACGAGGGGGGCGGAATTATAATGAATGTAAGGTGGGGATTATTCTTTGTGTTACATGGATGCTTACCTTTGTAGAGAGAATGTAAAGATGAAGTGCAAGTGTTGTAGATTGCAGGTGTCTGGGGAATGAGAAAGAGAAACACAATAATAGGTATATTTGATGTTGATGAGGGGGTTGGATAATAGTGTATTGGATTTTTTTGAGGGACATTATTAGGAGGTTCTTTGTAGTGATTTTTTGGCTTCATTGTTTGCATCATTGAGGGTTTCCAAATAGATATGTGTGGAAGTGGCTTGGAGGGTTAGTGGGGGTCTGTCTCGTTTGTGATTTGATGCTTTTTTAACTCTGGTTGTTCGGTGGATTATGTTTAGGGGACGTTGTGATGTTTCTGTGTGGTTCAGATGTTAGTGGGGAGGTCTGGTGAAGGTGTATTTTTGTAATGATGATTTATTCTCTGAACCTTTGTAACTAGCTTGAATGGGTAGCTCCTTCTGGGTGTAGCTCCTGCTGTGAGCGGGGTCATGCTTTGACGATGGGATTTCTGTTGTTACTGAATTTTTTCGATGGAATGGTATAGTTGTGTTTGGTGACGACTGTGATGGAAGCTTGGTTGTATGTTAAGTGAGGGTGGGTGCAGGCCGTTATTGGGGGTATGGGATGAGCTGGATTGTAAATGAGGAGTTGAGGGGGTGGGGGGGGTGTTCTTGTTGAATTGGTTTTAGGGTGGTGATGCAATTGTTGGGTGAGTGGGAGATTTGTGAGGTGGGGTTTCTGGGAAAGCGGGGTTTAGTGGGAGAGGGTTGTAAATAGGTGTGGGATTTGGTACTAAGGCGTTTGTTTATGAGTGTGTTAGAGGTTGTTGTTGACCGGTTGGTTCTCTGCGTCTTTTTATGTGGGAGTTGTGGGAATGAAGTTAATTTTTGATTATATATCAATATGTTCCTTTGTTGGGTGTTAAATGTGTAGTTTTTTAACAGTGGGTATGTGTGAGTTGATTTGTGTCAGAGGTTTTAGCTTTGTTATGATTTTCTAAAATGACTTTGAGATTATCACTATGTGGGTCTACTTTGTATTGAGGTGTTGAGGTTTATGTGGGTAGGTGGGTAGTGGGGAATTTTTTCGTATCCTTTTCTATTTCTCGTGATATTCTTTCATTATAATCTCAAGTCCAAGGTACACTCACCCCTCCTTTCCAATATCCCCTCTCGTTCCCTTTTTAAACTACAAGCATAAGGAATCATAAACGAGTTTAAGAGATAATGCTTATCTTTCTAGATTAACGCTGCTAATTGATAACTATTACTATAATTACACACCAGACTTAACTTTGTTGAACAAGCAGTATTAACTTTAATACTGCCAGACTTATGTTTAGTGACAGACTTATCTTGCTCTACAGACTTAATCTTCTATGCTATCTAGTACAGACTATTCAGCTATCAGTACTAACTTTAACTAACAGACTTAACTTTAATACTAACAGTATTAAGTCTGTTTACAATATTTTCCTAACAAAATGGTTAATAAACTTGGATACAAGATCGTCCTAAGTGAGAATAGAATGAGGAGGTTCTTTGTCGAGCCAAATCTGGCTGAGGACATCGATGAAAAATGGAAAAAAAAGCATAAGCTTAATTATGTCTCGCGCCACTCTTGTGTACTTCACGTAGAAGAAGTGATCTTGTTAAATATTGAATATAAGCTATGAGGATCTTCTCCCCTCTCAAAACGAAAGAATTTGTTATGAAATGTTACAAAGATTGATTAGACTATGCTTGAGCTCAAATTGCTCAGTGGCGATTTGGGTGGGGATTACTACGATTGTTCGCATTACCCTCGAGGGAGGCCGGAGTAATTCCGCCATAGTACGTTGATCGGCCATCGTAACTACGGGAGTCTCTACATGAGTAACGATTCGACTCTTGGTAATAGAACGTTATACGATTACGAAGTTTCGGATTTCATAAGAAGTAGATTCGTAGAAGGTTCACCAACGAATTTTGAAGAAGAGCGAGTTTGCATACTATTATGAAAAAACATAGAGAAATTAAAAAAAGAGAAAAAAAACTTTGTAACCGATAATCAACAAGTGTCGTAGCTCTCTAGGGGAAACGCACAAGAAGCGGAGGAGGTGGGTAAGCGCTGAAGCTATTAAAAAACCTTCTTCATTTCGGGTATCGAAGTTCGTCGGGATCAACCCTCCTTATACATCTCTTATTTTTGTAATAATGTGACACAACCGGTTGAATATTTGTTGTTTTTTTTAATTTTTAGAATTTTTGATTTACTTGATAATAGAAAAATATATCACAAATGAAAGCGATAACTTCACGGGGAAGGGTCTTCAAACACTAATCTTTAAACGCTACTCATTAATCGTTTCCACAACCTTCCGGGCTGACGCCGCCAAAATTTGATATCTTAAACATCTTTAGCTATATATATATATATTAAGATATATTTATATATATATATATATATATATATTATAGATATATATTTTACTATATTTTTATATATTATATATATATACTATATATATTTTATATATATATTAACTAGTATCAAATATATCAAATACAAGACGAGAGTGAGTATTACGTAAGGCTCACTAGATGTAGAAGATTTACTTTTGACCAAAGTAAAATCCAAAAAACCTTCCCGAGTCGTTTCCCGACGAGGCGTGAATTGAAAATCGAGGTTAAGTTTGTGATCGAGAGATTGAATGATCAAATTTTTTATTTGTATTCTATTTCTACAAATAAGATGCAAAAAAAGTAAAAGCAAGCCTAAAACGAAAGCAATTAAAGATTTAAACTAAAAACGATAACGGGATCCTAAACCCGTGCTTTAAAAACCTAAATTCTAAAATTTTAACCCTACAAATGTAAATTTAATTTTTAAATGTCCTAAATGATAAAAGAAAATTTTAGAAAAAAGAATTATATTTTTTTGACTTTTATATTTTTTATTATGAATTAAAAACTGATTTAATCTAAAAAAATTAATTAAAAATACTAAACTAATTTGGAAAATTCTGAAAAATTCAGGAAAAGTACTTTGCACAATTATAATCCTATGAAAAATAAAATTAGCCCAACAACTTATTTGAATAAGCTAGAAATAAGCAGAAAATGGCTGAAAGCTTAAAGGGGTAAAAATGGTATAAAAGAAAGTTGAGGTGAAGTTATAACGAAAAAGACCTAATGGCGAGTTGGCAGTGGAGTGTGTTGTTAAGGTGTTGGCTAGTATAAGGGGGAGGTCACAGGTTCGACCCCTGTGGCCTCTCTTTTTTATAAAACATTTTTTTGTTTTCTTTTTAAAAAACTAAAATATAAGCAAAAATAACAAACTTTAAAAAAAAGCTTTTTACAAAACCTAAGAATAAGCTAGAAATAAGCACTTTGAAAATG